>JAOPTO010001959.1:0-13312 GCA_033822845.1 Tetrapedia diversipes | reverse complement strand
AATTTTTAATCTGGCTCGTATTCCTGATTTCTGATTTTCGAGTCTTCCTAGTTTTTTCCCGTTATTCTCAAATTTCTGATTGATTGTTCACTTTGTAATCTTCGATCTGGTTCGTAGTACAGTTCAGCCTGTGTTCGCAGTTTCTTGGTATGTCGTTCACGTCGTGAGTGAATTTTGCAATTATAAATATTTACACCGATTACATTTGATACACGCGTAACAACGTATTCAAGTATTCAAGAGCGTTTCAGTTTGTATCCGTAATTTCAATATATTCGCTGGAATAATACGTGGAGCGAAAATAAAGTGTAACAAATTTCAAGGTAGAAGTTATCGATAAAAAATGTCGATACAGTTTCTCCTAACACAGTTTATTTAGGTCGTTATTCGTTTTAATGCGAAAAATTGGAGTGTTTGCAAGTGTCGCTTTAGTACGCGTTTAAAATCGTGACTTCGGTTTAATCTTCTCGTCGCGATAAAGCGTAACGCAAAGCAAGCGAGAAATTTCGTAAAAAAAAATACGTGAAAGTCGCACAAACATAAATCGTACGGTGCTAAAAAAATATTTTTAAAAGATTTACACTTTTCATTCAATATTAAGCGTACGCGTTAAATATTTCAGTAACAATTGTGAATGTAACGACAATAAATCAAGTGAACCGCACACCCTGAATAAAATATTAACGAAAGAGTTTGAAACACGTTAAAAGCATCGATTTAAAATTGGCAAACTTGGTTTGACGAAGCTATTCGTCCTGGCCGATGAGATGCGTGTCTACGATACAAACGACTCGATGAAACAGCAGATGGAACCGGATGTCCCAGTGTACAGTTGGACAATGGCCGAGTGGCGCAAGGGCTCGTCCAGATCGCGTTTCACTCGAACGTTGCTGAAATACTGCAAGCTGTACTGCAAGTACACTAAGCTGGCCGGATTCAAGTACTTCGTAGAGCCGGACGCGACATGGTTCGACAGGTACGTTAAAAACCGAGGTGCGTGTACGTGTTTAACACTAGAACCACCGAAGATGACATTGTACTTATTTGCATGGAACAGATCAAATTGAAAATTACATGAAAAAATATCGAATACACAGAAAACAAATCTTTATTTATACGTTCTGCAGAAAATCATAGTAAATTTTGGAAGCATGGTAAAGTGAATGTGTAAGGTTGCAATCATCAATCATCAATCCGTCAGTTTAACTGCTCTGGTAGCACCAGTGTTAACCCTTTTGCTACTACGGGTGACTATAGTCACCAGTCACAAAAATGGAGCCAAAAGTCAAGTTTTTTCTGTGTTTTGAGGAATTTCATACAAAATCTGATTATTAAAAAGTTATTCGTCAACATTATGTTATAATTATAGTTATTATTTTGTTGTATAATATAAAAATATTAATTGTATTATTGAATTAAAAATATGTTCATGGCAAAATTATTAACACGAATTATTTTGCTTCTAAAAGTAATGTTAAAAGGTCGTTTTTGAGACAAAAGTCTTGGTCCTGAATGCTGAAGACTACGCGTATTTAATGTTCGCACTTCCGGCACGGCGCTCCGTTCCACGCTCCGTTCTTTCGTTATCAACATCGGATTTAGCCGGCATCCATTACCGTTCCTTATATCGCATTGTTATTGAATTGATTCCTCTAGAGTGCAAAAACTTTAAATTTGTAACACCTAAGTGAGAAAATTCGAACATCAGCTTACCGCCATGCAATGTGCACACTTCGCGGGCAATGCCCGGTTCAGTAGTGTAGTATCGTAATTAATTTTATAGCATAAGATGAAGTGAGGGGTGAACAGCGAGAGTTCAGACCTGCTTGGGGAAAATCCTTGGCGACGCGCGAGGCCCTCGAAAAATGCCCAAATATGGTCATACTTGAGGAATTTTTCCGAGGTACGTGGTGGGAGAAAGGCCAAGGGTTAGCGACAGTTTTCTCTGGTCGAAAAGAGCAGAGTTGAATTGGACGTTATACCGTGTAGAGTTGAATTAGACGTGATACCGTGTAGAGAGTTGAATTAAGTAAAATTTGTACATAGTATTGTAATTATATTTCTATAATCAATAAATAAATATTATTATTATTGTAACACTACAGTAGCGTCACTTCGGCGGAACGGACTGCGGTAAGGAAAGGGTTAAATCAAGGGGGCAGAAAACGAAAACAGTAGTGTTTCATTAACCACTTCGGTACGACATTCATCGGCCGCGAAACCTTGCCCGCTCACACTTTACATTACGAGCAGCATCACACTTGTAATATAAATCAACAGAGCAGAGCACAATTTTATGTTGATAAATGAAAAATTAGAAAATTTAATTCAAAATTATTGTTTCTGTGACTGTTGTGGGGGAGTGAGAGAGAAGGAAAAGGAATGGGACCTGCTAGTGGACTCATCAGTAAGGCTTACCTAGCAGGCCCCTGCCTTAGACACAGGGATAGGAAGGGACAAGTCAGAACTCGTACATATAGGAACCGTGACCCGGCTCGAGCAGTTGCGAGAGAGATGCTCGCTAGCTCCCTCCTAGTGGCGAGTGTAGGAAGGTCGCCACATTTCAATTCGTAAGTAATTCGCCGCGTTTTGGTAATTAAGTCGTAAAAACTGTGCCGAACAATGACCGTGGAACGCTCCTCGAAGTCTGACCAACGATAGTGGCACTGCTGCTGTTAGATCCTCCGTTTTTCTGAAAACGATACTTTCAGAACGCTATGGTTCCTGGTGTACGCGATCACGGTGCCCGCGATGGTCTACACGGTTTATTACGGCTATCTGGCGTTCATGGAGAATCCGCTGTTCACCAGCGTGGAAACGGAAAACTTCCCCACGCACAAATTAAATTTCCCAGGTAAATTAACACGTTCTGTATACGTCCCACGTTGAACTTTCCGTTCAAGCCGTTGGGTGGATAATCACATTCTAAAATGAAGAATTCTTAAGAAATTTGAATTATGGTTTTGTACTATTGAAATATTGGTGGATGATGTGAATGTGACAAGTTTAAGTTAAGTTTAAGTTAAAAAAATGTAAAGAAACGGAAGCTTTGTATTTCTATATGGAAAGCAAATAAAGAAATACAATAATCTCTTTTTTACAAATGGGTAATTCCATAATTTCCCATAATTTCGATATTTTCCGGCTAATTTGAATTCGGAAAAAATTCGTTCCGAATCTAACGGTAACTTTGTGAATAATAATTAAGAATTGTTAATCGACCATAAATTCATAACATAATAATCGAGTACCCGCACATAAAAATTACCCTTATTTAAAATTTGTATCATTCTAAACGGTTTCTATGTAATAATTACTTAAACGGTAGACAAGAGTCAAACATTTTCGATTTCTTTCAGGCGTAGCCATCTGCAGCATCAACCGTATAAGTCGTCAGTCCGCCAAAGAATTGGCTAAAGAAATGTAAGCAGCTTCTGATACTAATATCTTCCATTGTAACAAGTTACAATGATAATACGCATCCCACCCTGATAAGAATGAAAGAGTTAATCAGAAAATAGCGGAAACTTTAAAAACGACCTAACATTATATGCCATTAAACTTGCGGTTGTTACGAAAGAAAAGGAACGAGAGAGAAGGAAATGGGAAGGGTGTTTCGTCCGGGATCAGTTAGTGGACTTATCCATAAGGTTATCTAGCAGCCTTATGCCATAGACACAGAGATAGAAAGGGATAGATCAAAACTCGTATGTACAGAAACCGCGACGGACTCGAGCACTTGCGAGAAAGGTCATCGGTTGATTCCTCCTAGTGGCGAGGACCGGAAGGTCGCCACAAACTCGTTTTTACTCATTTCTTTCTGAAAAACTGTTCTTCTACAATATGGCTACCAATGGCTATTGGCCATTGACAATGTCGCGAAGCAAAAGGGTTAACAATTAACACACTAACATAGAAGTGGCGTTCACGAAGCCGAATTATCAACTTTTGCATGAATGATTCGAAATTTATTTTAACGCGATATTCCAGAAAATAACGAATTATATAATACAGTGTACAAAATTGCGCAAAGAGAAGTTCTTTATACCACCCAGTTTACACACAAGGATTGGTAAACATATCCTGACAGAAGTAAACATAATGTATTAATCACACTTTAAAATTATACTGCCTTCATGCTGTAAGTACCAAAAAAAGTTCCTCGCGTCGATGAAAAACGTATCCGTTAAAGGGGAACGTAAAAAGGTTCCTAATTAGCTTCGAATCCATAAAAACTGGTCATTAATATCCAGTCAGCCAGAGTTACTTTGACCCCGTCGGAAACAAAAATTTCTCGTTAATATACAGTGTACACATACTTACACGTAGCGTTGAAGAGCGTGGCTTTGCTTTATTATGAAGATAAGAGAAAAAGGAATACGTTCATCGTGAACGATAATATTGAAAGCACGATTTATAGTAACGGGGATAAATATTCAATCACGGTCACTGGAATTTTATCCGACGCGGATTTTCCAATGATTTCCATGAATTACCTTGCTGGCGCTCGTTAATTTTCACGAGACCGAATTTTTAATTCCATTTTCGGTCGAACCGTCCCGCGGAACGCGTTTCCCTTCTACCGATTACATTTTATCACCTTTCACCGTTTATCCGATCCGGTCGTAAACCGAACGTATTCATGAACATTTTTCGAACAGTTTCAAAACGGCGCAACCATTCCCAACGCTCTTTGCACGCTTTATGTTTCTTCTAGAGCTTTGGAGCTCAAACTTTTCAGTAAACGCTTTTGACTGTTATTGGCCGTAACAACGTTTTTTAACCCTTTGCACTCGAATTTAATATGACCACGAATTACCGCCAACTCGGAATTTATTTGTTTATTCAATCAAAACAAAACTTTTCCAATACGTTATTAGCATACTTAGCTGTAACATTTCATGAGTGGGATTAAAAAAAATGAAAATTCCACGGTAAAACTTGTGATGTCGCATACGCTGAGACATACGAGTGCAAAGGGTTAATTTCTAAGGTGACACATTATCCCGGCTCTTGCGATGGTGCCCCTTCGTTGACGATCACATTGACTCTTACTCCCTGGGTGACACGATTTGTGAATTACTAGTATGCTTCTTCGTTTTGCTTCTTTCTGCTTCTTTTTGCTTCTTTTTGCTTCTACCCATGGGCGAAGGACGAGCACCTTTTAAGGATTTGGAAAATAGGAAGTGGGAGAGGGAAGTGGACAATTGTAGGAATGCGATCGAGTGGATGCGAGTTTAGGAAAATCTGAAGTGTGCTTGAGTTGGGCGACAGTCGTGTGAACGTAGAATGTTTGGATTCGAGTGTTTCTGAGGCGTGAAAGATGAGCACTTGAGAAAACGTCGCGACTGAGGAATGTTGGGTGAACGTGACCGAATGCAAATCGAGTGAGAAAAGTTGACAGTTAGAAAGAAAGGAAATGAATGTTTGAAAGAATATATGACGGGGAAAATGCGAGCGCGTGGCAGAAAAATTTTAATTGTGAAGGCAGAAAGAGTTTGACTGTGAGGGCAAAAAGAGTTTGACTGTGAAGGCAGAAAGAGATTGAATGTGAGGGCAGAAAGAGTTTGACCGTGAAGGCAGAAAGAGTTTGACTGTGAAGGCAGAAAGAGTTTGACTATGAGGGCAAGAAGAGTTTGACTGTGAAGGCAGAAACAGTTTGACTATGAAGGCAGAAAGAGTTTGAATGTGAGGGCAGAAAGAGTTTGACTGTGGGGGCAGAAAGGTTTTAATTGTGAAGGCAGAAAGAGTTTGACTGTGAGGACAAGAAGAATTTGACCGTGAGGACAAAAAGAGATTGAATGCGGGGGCAGAAAGAGTTTGACCGTGAGGGCAAAAAGAGTTCGACTGTGAAGGCAGAAAGAGTTTGACTGTGAAGGCAGAAAGAGTTTGACTGTGAAGGCAGGAAGAGTGTGATTCTGAACATAGTAGTTGCTAAGTTGAAAAATCGTTTAATTTGTTATTATTAAACTGTTTTAAAAATGCATCAGTTGAATTCGCCTTTCTGCCCAAAACACTTCGATTAATGTATGGTTCTATTTGTCAACAGTTCCACAGCAAATATAACTGAATTGTCGATCGACGAGATCGTCGACATGATTTCGCAGCTAGGGGATCTTTACGACTCCGAGATTCTACCGCAGAAACGGTCGCATCGGATAGATCAACTTCTGACGGTATTTTACAACGATGACTACAACATCACTGATGTAATGAAACGAGTGAGTTGAGATACAGTGATCTCTTTTATCCCCGAAGTTAAAAGAAAGTGTGAATATTAACACTTAGCTAACTAAATGGGGACATCTCTCATTTTTTCCTCAACAAACCGTTGTCATTGATTCTATTAACTTCTGTTAAGAGTTAGTCTTGAACTTGTGTTGTTCACAGTTCATCAAATGCGTTTTTGCTTTTTTGTTTTTCCAAAGTACAATTTTTAATAAATTCAGTACTTGTTCCAACTAATAACAGAAGTGAATGTAATCAATGGCAGTGCTTTGTTGAAGAAAAAGTGGGAGATTTCCCCATTTGATTGGCTAAGTGTTAACAACTATTGAAAAAGAGAACATTCTGTTGAATTGTTGGAAAAACTTCTAAACTCTACAAATTCTTCTTAAAGCTTGAAAATACAAATCGACCTACAATCTAAATTGCTATGATCCGCTCCACACAGGTTTAGCGATTTTAAAACGAAAGATCTACCATTCAAAAGACAGCCTCCATTCTATTATTCTGTACACCCGAATATTTCCGATAATCTGTCAATTTATCGAATAAGAATCTCGAATCCCTGTTTCGTACGAAATTCCTTGTCCACGATTGACCTATTTCCGCGCGCAAACGTTTCAGTTGACACCACGGTGTTCCTCGGTGCTGTCGAAGTGTCGCTTCCACAACGAGGAACGGAACTGTTCCGAGCTGTTCGAGTTCCGCAAGACGCAGGACGGCTTCTGTTGCACTTTCAATTACGCCACCAAAGGAGACGACACGTTCTTGTGAGTTCCCAGCGTGCCTAATCACCTCTGCGCGATGTCGATGCGTTACCTGTACGCTTTGCGCCGCGGTGTTTGACGAACCCCGCGTGGAAATTAATTCTTTATTAGCCTCGGTCGCGTTTCATCGAGTACACCTGTGAATCTCTGTTCGCCTCCCTGTTTCGTACCTGTTCTGACGACGACACAACACACTACGTTTTATTTGATTTAATGAAGATTCATACTAATGTCAATTTATTAAGTTTAATTAGAAAATGATTTTATAGAGAATTCTTGCACTCGTTGTCAATTAACCCTAGAACTCCTGAGCCTCGATCTGTTACGCGAACTCGTAAGGGGGGGGGGGGGTTCCTCGAACCTACACTTCTTTTTATACATTTATCCTGGAAAAAGTTGTTTTTTGGAAAACTTTTTGCAATGTTAGGAATTCTTCCACTCGTTGTCAATTAAATTTATATTCTTGCTATGCTTCACTTTATTTAATAAACTCTTAGACATATCGCATAACCCATCGTTACTCTTATTAATTTTATTTTAATTGCTTAGATTAAAAAATCAAACGTTTCAGATTAGGAACGTTAAATTTAGGATTTTTAAACTTAGAACACTTATACTTGGAATTTTTAGATTAAAAATTTTTCAATTCAGAGCTCCCAAATTTGTAATGCTCAACTTCAGGTTTTCCAAATTTTTAATTTTTAAATCTAGATTTTTTAAACTTATAACGCTCAATCAAATTTAGGATTTTCAATCTAAAAATATACAAATACAAGACTCTCAAACTTGAGAACACTTACTTCAAAACCTTCGAATTTGGAATTTTTAAATTTAAGGTTCTCAAACCTAGAATTTCCAAATTTAAGGCTTCCATACCTAAAGATTTCAAAATTTAAGCTTTCAGATTAAGAAACTTGAAATTTGAGGATCCCAAACATAGCATTCACGAATTTCTGACTCACGCTTTAATTTTTTTTTAAGTGTAACCACCCACAGAATTAATATTTTCAAATATATAAAGCTTCTCAATCCCAGAATCGAGATTGAAAATTCTCTACTTTAACCCTTTGACTGCGGCGCGCTCTCGGACGAATCCATCAATATGAACGGCACGTTTTTCGCATGTCAGGCGCTGCGATCGGTTGTCCATTGACTAGTGACCAAAACAGTACCCGGAAATTTGATACCATTCTTAGGGTTTAAAAAACGATAATGGCAAATAATAATGGCATATTTAGTTGCTATGTTACATAGGACAATAAATTCCATGTTGAATCAATTGGTAAAAGAGTAATAAGCTATTAAAGTAGAAAAATACAGAGGACGTATATATACGCCTTTCGTATATATTGACGGATTTGTGAGGACGTATATATACGCCTTTAGCAGTCAAAGGGTTAACAGCATCCAACTTAAAATTCACAGAATTACAACCCTCGAACTTAGAACGTTCAGATTAATGACATTAACGAAATTCTGCATTCAAAGCTCAAAAGGCATCCGTTCGTTCGGAATCGTACCGAACGATCAAATTTATCAAATTTATCAATTTGCACGGTTAAAGCGTCGTGACTGCGAATGCATGAATGCCATCGAACAAGTCTCAATCCCGTCGCTTCCCGATTTCCTTTCGCATGGCTGATCTCCCCCTCGCTGTCTTTGCAGGAGCAACCACGTCGATCACAGAACGGAACCGATCAAGGTTGATAACTTGACCAAGGACGGGGGCCTGTCTGTGCTGCTCGAGCCGTTTCCGGACGATTACTTCTACCCTATTTTCCCCAGCGTCGGCTGGAAGGTAATTTTTCATCGCTCGAGCTGAAAGCTGGCCTACTGCAGCGGACGCCTGCGGAATTTTTAATTCCCCCGGCGAAACTTTGCTCGCGTTCGATTACATCTTACGCTGCATAATATCCCGCGGATCATCCAGCTAAAAATTCGAACCGATAATTCTGAGAAATATATCGCGAGCATCGTTTCGCGTCATAAATCGGAATATTTACAGTTTCGCGGATAAAAGTTTTAATTCGCAAGCTTTGGTCGTTCCTTTTCGACACTCTTAACACTTAGCCGACCGAATTGAGGAGATTCTCCCATTCTTTCCTCAACAAAGCGCTGGAATTGATTTTATTTGCTTTTGTTACTAGTTATTCTTGAACTAGTACTGTTCACAAATTTTCCAAAATACTAATTTTTAATAAATTCAACATCAGCTTAGGACCAACTAATAACAAAAGTAAATAAAATTAATGGCATTGCTTTGTCAAGGAAAAAATGGGAGATCTCCCCATTCGGTCGGCTAAGTGTTAAGTTTTATATGTAGGATATGAGAATGAAGGGGAAAACACACGAGTCATAAACAAATAGAAACAACAGTTTATTAAAAGAAAAATACACAAGAAAGGTTAATTTATTTGAACACGCAAGAAAAAGAATAAGACTCTGAGCGGCACTGCTTTCCGAGACTCTTCTTCTTATACACGCAAGAAAACGACTAAGACACTGAGCGGCACTGCTTTCCGCGACTCTTCTTCTTATACACGCAAGAAGACGACTGCCGCTAAATTTGTAGGTCGCAACAAGTTTACCAAAACAATTGACTATCGACACGTAATTATTATTGTAAATATACTGTAAATGTACCGACACGTGTCACTTTCGTAACGGCTATTTTACGGACAAATACAATGTATCTCCAACGGTTATTCCGTGGAAGAATCCTACATATATGATACGGGTATAGAAGCAGGTAAAAGCGACTTCATTTCCTTTAGTTCTACCCTTTCATTTCCTTTCCTCTGTTATTCCTCTTTCATCTCCTTTCCTGTGTTACCTTCCTTTTATTCCTGTTCCCTGCTTTCTTTTCATCGTTCTTTTTAAAAGCCCTTCGTTTCTTACGCTGTAACTTAATACGTATGCGGCGGCAAGGATAAGATTAGAACGAGAATATAATATAAAATATTCTTTTAATATATATATTTATATTCTTTTAACCCTTTGACTACTGTTGGCGTCTATTGGCGTCCGACACATGTTGACTTCCCAGTTCGTTTAATGTAATAAATTTCAGTATTTTGAATATTTTAATATACTTCCTCAGAAATGCATGTCTAACGAAAAATTTCGCCGTACCCAATGGACGTCGCGAGTGAATTCGTACCGTACCGTACGGCCAGTGCGTGCCAAAGTCTGCCGTAGTCAAAGGGTTAATAGTAACCACCGTTCTGTAAAGACGTAGTTGTTAATAAATTTATTAAGATTCCGAAGAGTCCTGAATTTTCCCGTGACACTCTCAGTGTCACAAACGTAAAATTTATAAACGCCTACAGGCGCTCAGAGTAGCCCAGGGGTTAAATAAAGGAGTAATTATTATCCAGAAGCAGACCTTCTTATCTTAGTTACCGCATTTCATTCAACGGAACGGTCGCCGTGTGTTCGAACGACATTCAACGTGCCATCAGCGTCTGATAATGGATCACCATAACCGATTCATTACTCGTTAATCGCAGCCCCCTCCCCCCTCTCCGCCCTTCAAACAGCAGGATCTTCTTCGAATTAATATCACGTCTCGACCGACAGCTTTCGTCGGGTCGAGGCCAGTCATTGGCCCCGAAATAATTCCGCTGAAACTTCCAGCGATCCGGCCAGAAATCAGACAGGGACGGCGTAATCACGCCGCCGGAAATGTGGGTCGTGGTCGCTCGCGACGATTATCTCGCGCGGCAACCGACGGCCCGGTGCATTATGCAAATTGCAGTTTTTCCTCCTGAGCAACGGCTCACCTACGCTGTAAATATACCGCGCGAATATCTCACGCGTCGCCGACAGATTCGACGTGTTCAGTTCGTTGTTTCGTGCATGAATATTGAAAGGGGCGCGTCGCGAAGGATTGGACGGGGCCGAACCTTTCGTTCTCTTCAACTGTTTCGATTTTACGACGAAGTTAGTCGTCGGTATGTCGCATTTGCGTAATTGATCCGTGAGGGTATGTTGGATGGAAAATACGGAGATACGGAAATATGATAAATAGGAAAATAGATATAGAATGTAATGGTATAGAAGCGTGGGAAAATGTGGAAACATTGTGATGTAGAAGTGTAGAAAAATATAAGAGTACAGAAATATAGCGGAACAGCAGTACAGAAATATAAAGGTGTAGGAAAGTATAGAAATACAAAAATATAGCGTTGCAGCAGTATAAAAATATAGAGATACAGAAAAATATAGAGATACAGAAAAGTATAGAGATACAAAAATATAGCGGTACAGAGGTATAGAAATATAGAGGTATAGAAAAGTATAGAAATACAGTAATATAGCAGTATAGCAATATGATAATATAGAAATATAGTAATATAGAAATATAACAATATAGCACTATAGAAATATAGTAATATAGAAATATGGCAATATAGCACTATAGAAATATAGTAATATAGCACTACAGAAATATAGCAATATAGCAATATAGAAATATAGCAATATAGTAGAAAAATTCAGTAATGTAGAAGAATAGAAATACGGTAGTATAGAAGTATAGAAAAATATAGAAGGGTAGAAAAATATAGGAATACAGCAGTATAGAACTACAGAAAAGTACAGAAATGTAGTAACATAGAAATACAAAAAAAAAACAGAACTATAAGAATACAGGAAAGCAAGAATATAGAAAAATGTAAAAACTATGTTCGAATTACTTCTAGTCATACACACAAGTATGAAATGAAATAAGTTTTACAAAATTGAAGTTAATCGAGTTGAATTTATAATTAGTTTCGGGCTACAAAAACTGTTCAACAGTGGGTGACTGTAGGTATACTTGATAACGGAAACTGTAAAGTGTTTTTGTCTGCGTTTTGATCAGGTGACGATCTTCAACCCGTTCGATTACCCGGACATGACTAGCGGAGGCGTGATCGACTTCTTGGTCTCGCCGAGGACTCATCGAAACGTGGAGTTGGAGGCGATCATGTTTTACAGCATAAGAAACATCGCAACGTACCCCCTGGAGAAACGGGACTGCGTGTTTACCGACGAAATGGTTGCCCTTCGCGCGTTCTACACTTACAGTGACTGCATCGTGGATTGTAAAATCGAGGATATGTGGAGGATTTGCGGATGCGTGCCCTTCTTTTTGCCTAATCAAGGTATGGGATTCAACAATTTTCTTTTCAATATTAATTGCAACGATTTTCTCACACTTGCTACGAAGATAAAGATTTATTCCAATATCATGTGAATATTAAAAAATTTATTATACTATAACGAATTAAAAATATAGTCATTTGTATTGCATACTTTTTTTAATTTTTATAAAGATGAACTTAATGTAGATCTGTTAGGGGTAGTCTTACTTACAACCAATAGCAAGACTTCTCCGTTTTTGGCTTCGCGCCAATTTTTAAGCTCGCGATATTCTTTACATTCAATAACATAGTCGAAGTTTCTATAGTCGCTGGAATTTTAATATTTTATAGTCCCAACATTTCAAAAGCATAAGTAACGGCTAAGTCAATGTTATGATATTCAGTATTATATTCTTTAACAACAAGTCCCAAGCGAAAAGCAGGTCTTTTTATCGTGTTTATCCGATCTATAATGATTTTTTAACTCTATACTTTCACTCTTTTCTCAAAAGTATGTAACATTTCACTTAAATCGTAGCGCTTCACAGTTCTAATCCCTAAACTAAAACAGACAAGTAACCCAAACGTGAGATCACGCCTTTCCCCTTTTGTTCAGCCGGGGCGATGTTTTAAAAGGATAGACAGGGACGACAAGGTCGACTGCGAAGGAAACGTTCAAAGGGCCCTCGAACCCCTATGCTCACTTTCACCCCAGGCGTCGAAATGAATCGCTGTGAAACCTCTGGAAGACATTAACAGTCCCCTGTCCCCTCTTCGCTCGAGATTAGAAGCTACGAGACTCGACCCATCTGCCGGCGTACCCGGTGCAGCGCTCGCGAGCAGCTTTTCAACGACTTCGCCGCGGCTTAAAGCGTTTAAAGAGGAGAGCACGAAGCGCGGGATTGGCATTCAGGCTAAAACTACAGGCGTTTTCTCCGCTGCAGTACGGATTGCAACGTTGTATGAGCGTTTTGCGCGCTGCGTTCAAAAAGAATCAGTTCAGTATAAAAATGGATCTCGTGTGGATAGTTTGTATTGTTGCTGTGTGCGTATTATTAACCCTTTGCACTCGAGAGGTGACCGTTAGTCGTTTAATGATACCAACTTGCAAAATTTTCAAATTTGAAATATTTACTAAGATTCGTCTATATTAAACGTCATTTAGTTTAGTTAAGTCGTATATTAAAATTTACA
>JAOPTO010001958.1:138790-212500 GCA_033822845.1 Tetrapedia diversipes | reverse complement strand
TATATATATATTGAAGCTCTAAATTGAACCTTGCTCATGAAACCTGAGTATCTACTACCTTTCCCGGTGAACAATAATATTGTTTTGTAACCCATTCTCCAAATTTCCTCTGAGCCATTTAGGTAAGGTTGCTTAAGTCGTACCACTTAAATTTTGAACGAACTACAGTAACAACAGTGCATACAACCACAAGCAAATATACATTTGCGTCAATCAGATGTTCTACCAATTTCGTTGTAATAAATAACAACAATATTAACACAAGTTTTGAATAACATGTTTAATTTCTATTTATTTGATAAATCCTAAGTTTTATACGGACTTTCCCTTAAGGGGTACGACTTGAGCAACCTTACTCTAACACGTAAACGTCTGAAATAGGTCTCTACGCTAGTTTCCAAGATAAATAGTAACGCTTTACTTCGAACACTTGGTCATGGAAGGGTTAATTTTGATCGATTCTTTAAAAACACTAGCAGTAAGAGCGTTCAGATTTTCGATCTCAACGAACATCACCGTCGACGCGACGCCGCCGTTATGGCGGTTCGAACGAGCTGAAATTTCGCAGAATTTAGTTTACGTTTCACTCAAACGTTACAAACGGTTGGTTAATTGTGCTGTCAATCGGGTTACCGGTAACAAGTCCACGCATTTCTAACGGGCTTTGAAATTGCGCGCGATCCCGGCGTTGTTTCGGCGAGTGCGCGACGCCATCGAAACCCATTTTGCCAATTGTCAACGTGCCATTGCGCGAAATGAAATCGTTGTCCCAGCGGATTCGGAGGTGCGGAAATTTTAAACCCGTCCCTGAGTGTGCTCTGCCGCGTCCCTAAATCTTCTAACTCAATTACCCCGCCCCCTCGCGCATCCGCCCGCCCGTTACCGAACAATTTTTCCAACCGATAATGAATCGTAACGATAGGCATTGCGAATTCTATTTAATCCGAATTGTGAAAAATAATCGAAGCGACGTATGAAAAATATTTTATCGTGTTTCCGGGAGAGAAGAATTTAATGGAACGAAAAGGATATAGCGAAACGCCCGTTATCTGAATATTATAATAGTTTACAGCGTCACCTATTAATAGCTTTTTATTTTGTAAAATTATGAAATTGAACAGTGAAAAGGATATAGGAAACACAAATGTTAACTTCTTAATATCCATTTAACTAAATAAAGTTTCGCATAAGAGGAAGTAATTGTCCTGTTATCCGAAAATTTTTTTATCCGAACAATTTTGTCTCCTTATTAGTTCATATATCAGAGGAATTTATTGTATCTTTGTTTCTGATTTTCAATCAGGACAATTTTAAGTCTACAGAGAAAATTTATGTGAATTGTTACACCTTCTAAATACTTAGGATCTTGTATATCTTTCTATATTTATTGCAACCTGTACTTTCTTACACATTTCACTTTTCCATAAATAGATGAAAATTCGTAGGTTACTGTTGTATAGTTAACTCCATAAAATACTGGAATCCTAGAAGTGCATAATGTAAAGAAAATTTCTAATAACTTTAAAAGTTCACGCGTTCAACCACAAATGAAGTAAACGGAAATTCAACATTTTTGTAAATTTACAAAATACGAATTCCAACAATAACAAGAATTTGCTGGAAATCAAGCACTTTATTCATTTTCACCGTCACTCCTATTATCACAAAAGAAGTATTCGAGATTATTAACTCTTCAAGCGTCCAACTGATTCCAGTCACGAGCCATACTTAGTTTTTAGTATGATAGGGGCGTATTTTTCACATTATCACGTCGTTTTAAAATGTTGAAACGGAGTTGTATTAAGGAGATCAATTAATAATTAGCAAAATTATTATAGTGGATATGAAGTAACTGTTCAATGAAATCAACTAAATTTTTAATATATGTATAAATCTAAATACAGTCGCTCGTACAGGTAGACAGCTCGACAGCTTGAAACCGAATGAATAAAGCTTTCCTAATCCTCGCTTGCTACGCTTCCCGCTCGAACCCTTATCATCATCCTATGTCCAATGTTTTTCTTAGATTTTCTTTGGGCAACGTTTAAGATGTCATTCACCTGTAGCCTAACGAAACGTTGAAACGCTGCACGTGAAAGGTGAACAGTAGACCATTGTCAAATTCCACTTTCACTAGTGATTAGAAGAAGTAAAAACATATGTTTCTTTCACTTTTTACAGATTTTCACTTCTTTTGCAATCAGTGTATAAAAAGAATATTGACATTCCTTAATCGGATTTTTCTAAAATCGGGTGACGCTTAACACGTTGAATGCCATGGGGGGCACCGGTGACCGGCGCGCTGAAATTGATAGAAATACATAATTTAGAAAAATGTCAATACTTATTGTAAGACTACCTGCACCGGGCACGGGCGAAAATGGGACACCGCAGTACAGGACGACAGGCAGCGGGGGGTCGTCGCAAATGTTAGGGCCGTGGCATCGGCTATTGCGATATTTATGACTGGATGTCTGGTGTGTGTCTAGTTAGAAATGTTGTAAACTGTACGAATGAAACCCGAAGACGCCACGGGACGGTTTGTGTTTGGAAGGACACTTAGCCGTCGGGCGCCGAGGGATGAATTGTTATAGAATGCGTGGGAAAGTTAGGAAAGGTAGGCGACGCGACATTGCGTCGCCAAAAAGATAGGGCCTTCAGCAGAAGGGACCTGGTCACGGAGTGGGGAGGGCTATGTTGCCCTCGGAGAGGATGACCATCGTCGACGGTCCCCGCACTTCTATGTTAACCGTCCGAACGGCGAGTCGTGACCGAGTTTTCAGTTTTTCGCATTTTCTTACATTATCAATTTTTCATTATTACCATCGTTAATGCCATTGTGTAAAGAAATTAATGCAGTAAAAAGTATCTAAAAGTAGTTACACTTATTTGTGGTAGGTAATATTTCAACAGTGTATGTATCGTATAACAGAAAATTCATCGTGCCGCCACGGGCTAACCTTGTAAAACTGGCGTGGCATTCAACGTATTAAAGAGTTCTAGGGTACACATAACTGTCCTCAGGATTAGGACAGTCATCTGCGTACCGACCATTTATTGCCGTCACCGTACTAAGTCGTCGGGCCGGCAAGCTGAAGTGGTCCCGGATTTTTTACCCGATTTCTCCCGGTTTCCTTATTGTTGGAAATAAAATACGTCCTAACGGATAAACAAAAATCAATCTCCTCGAAGAAATATTTACGTAAGATCCAGCTATCGGCTGAGGAGGTTCCAGGAATGAGTCAAGTGTTTTACCCTTACCAAACTGTGTGTAACAATTAGAGGACCCTAACGAACTATCCTTTAACCTCTTCTATTCATTCGAGTCTTGCCTCTCGCTGTGTAGAAATCAGGTTCAGAAAACGATATACCTTCCTTTAGAAATAAAGTTTAGTGAATTCTTAAATAGAAGAGTTATCTTTATTTCTTCCTTTTTAATCCATAATCTCCAATACTTATTATGTAGTTTCTAAGTCATGTCCCTTTTCGGTGATGGCCAAAAAACGGACACCCGAAGGCAGTTAGCAGCTAGCAGTCTTGACGCGCACTTCTGCTGTTTTCATCGAATAATCAAAATCATTTCTAAGAAAAGTTTTATTTCTGACTAGTAATAAATATAGTTTATTTTTGTTAGTACTGGTATTTTAACGCCAGTTCACAACTACATCCCAAAATTCTAAAGAATTAAGTCGTGCCTTATGGATACTGTATTTTGGAAGAACTTTCCCAATTTTTTCACCGTGTTTTAAGAATACCATATTATAAGAGTCTGGCTTTGGTGTTTTATGATAGTATCTTGGGATGCGTATGTCCCGGTGGGTGAATGAGCGAGACTAAACAGATCTGATGACAGGTGACGCAATGGCTGATAATAACGTTGAGTCGTGTAAGAAACAAAGAAATAGTCGATACTTTGACTGTTTAGACGAAGGAAGAAAGTTTGAAGGTAGTAAAATATAAATATAAATATAAATATAAAACTGTTTAAAGGCGAGTGTAACTCGTGATTATAAGACATGAGATTAATTTTCAAGATTAGAGTTCTCTTGAAATAAACAACTCACCTCGACGATTACGCGACTAATGCTGAAGTCGTAATTACAGACCTCGACTAACAAGGGAAGTTTGCGAACCCGGAAATTCAAAAAAATATGAAACTTGGTGTACAGGTAGAGTAAATCATCCATAATACATACCTATTTTTTGTTCGCGCCCAATTTCATTTTCAAGGGGTGATTTCATCCCTTAAAGAAAATGTAAATTTATTTTTGTCCTCGAATATCTCGAGAACGGTGAGAGATATTGATAAAGAGTTTAAACAAAAGTTGAATGCTGTTTTCATGTTTACAAGAATGTATAAAAAGATTTTTCGAAAAATCGATATTTTTTTAGTTACCCCCTCTCGCAGACCTTAAATTTCAATTTTTGATTTTTTTAATTTCAGGTTAAAATGCTCTTCGGTACCCCCTATCCATCCTTGTAAATAGTTTTTCTTTATCTATTTTTCTTTTATAAATAAATAAAACGTCTATTGTCGAATTTAAAGTCTGACGTAGCATTTTTATTATTAGTGTGGTTTCACAACAGACAACTTACATTATCAATTACATAAATTTCATACTGTAATATGAAATTCAGTAATTTCAATTATTCAGTAGTTAATTGATCACGTATACGATTCGTAATGGCAACACATACAGGCATGTTTTTTTTTGTTAACACACGATACATTAGAGTTTGTGTGATTATTGGAAACAACTTATAATATATGAAGTGAACTCAACATCTTTTTCATTTTGTTCCATACTATTATAATAATTTTATTTCTTGTATTTTTTCTGTTCAGTAGAATATTTCAATACACTTCAGATGATATTTTTTGAATTCACTTCTATAGGAGATATTTAAAACACGTTTCTCTTAAAATAAGTCTTTATTTATTGTGTCTATTCTCTATATCTATAATCTATTTGTATGTGATATATTTGACAGATTATAAATAGAACAGTAATGATACTGATTGTAAAAATGTTCAAAACAGAAATACTCGGCACACCACGAACATCTTATAAAAGCGAAAATAACAAGATTTAAAACACGATCAACGTTTCAAGATATCGAAAACCTGCAAACTTTTCGCTTGTGAAGTCCAACATCCCAGCTATCAAGGTAGAAGAAGTTTATAATGCGGATGACAGTGGTTTCAATCTTGAAATACACTCTGGGCGAACATTAGCGAAAGTAGGAATGAAATCGGTAGAAGCTATTATTCAATCGGTATCTTCTATGACACACAGCTATACGATAATGCCTTTGATATCTGCAAACGGGCGTCTTCTTTCGTCACTCTTTATAGTTTTGAAGGAACCAACTGGAATAGTTGGTCCCACAGTGCAACAAACTGTATACCGTCCAACTAATATTTACATCGAGTCTTCAAAATCAGGAAAGCTTACATCCGAACATTTCAAAAGTTTAAGGAAGTATATCTACCTAATACTGGCCCTAAAAGTATGCTACGATTCGACTCGTGGACGGGACATTGTCCAACTCAATTGCAGCAGTTAATTCTAAAAGACAAGGAGGTATCATTTCAAGTCATCTCAAAAAAGACAACCAGTTTCATTCAGCCTTTAGACGTGTATGGGTTTCGAATTTGGAAAAATTTCGTGCGAACATTTTCGGACAGTATAATTCTGCAAGATATAGACATAAATTTGCACGCAAGCAATGAAATTATCAAATTACAGTCACTTACCCACAACCAGTTTTCCTCACCCAGATTCCGAAACCTTTTTAAACATGCTTGGTTTAAAAGTGGATATTTAGAAGTGCATCCTGGAATCTTTGAAAATTCTGTGGATTTTTGTTATTTTAAAAATCAGAAACGTGTGCTCATCTGTAGCGTTTGTGAAAAGCTCGCTTTTGTGAGATGTTCGTGGTGTGCCGAGTACTTCTGTTTTGAACATTTTTACAATGAATATCATTACTGTTCTACGTATAATCTGTGAAATATAATATACAAATATACAAATAGATTATAGATATAGAAAATAGACACAATAAATAAAGACATATTTCAAGAGAAACGTGTTTTAAATATCTCCTATAGAGGTGAATTCAAAAAATATCATCTGAAGTGTATTGAAATATTCTACTGAACAGAAAAAATACAAGAAATAAAATTATTATAATAGTATGGAACAAAATGAAAAAGATGTTGAGTTCACTTCATATATTATAAGTTGTTTCCAATAATCACACAAACTCTAATGTATCGTGTGTTAACAAAAAAAAAACATGCCTGTATGTGTTGCCATTACGAATCGTATACGTGATCAATTAACTACTGAATAATTGAAATTACTGAATTTCATATTACAGTATGAAATTTATGTAATCGATAATGTAAGTTGTCTGTTATGAAACCACACTAATAATAAAAATGCTACATCAGACTTTAAATTCGACAATAGACGTTTTATTTATTTATAAAAAAAAATAGATAAAGAAAAACTATTTACAAGGATGGATAGGGGGTACCGAAGAGCACTTTAACCAGAAATTAAAAAAATCAAAAATTGAAATTTAAGGTCTGGTGGAGGGGGTAACTCAAAAAATATCGATTTTTCGAAAAATCTTTTTATACATTCTTGTAAACATAAAAATAGCATTCAACTTTTGTTTAAACTCTTTTTCAATATCTCTCACCGTTCTCGAGATATTCGAGGACAAAAATAATTTTACATTTTCTTTAAGGGGTGAAATCACCCCTTGAAAATGAAATTGGGCACGAACAAAAAATAGGTATGTATTATGGATGATTTACTCTATCTGTACACCAAGTTTCATATTTTTTTGAATTTCCGGGTTCGCAAACTTCCCTTGTAAGCAATACAAGTGCAGTTTAGAACCGATTCTTTGGTCGGTTCCGCTATATCAACATCTATACGTAAACGTGAAATCCATTAACAATTCCATCTATGTGTGCTCTGACTATATACCATCGCTTGCATTTAGTATGCTAACACGTAAATACGTTGTAACTTACATGCAGCGGAGACGACGATTAATGTACACAGCATCGTCCTTGATAATTGTGTCATAACGATCAGTAATTAGTCATTCTTTTTTATTAATCCACAGGATACTATTTCTGAAATTTCTGTTAAAATAATTGTTTCAGCTTTGTTAGATATGTTAGATTTCGAGGTTCGGGGATTTTCAGATGTTTTATTTTTGCCAAACTTGTATTCCGCCGTAGTTCGCAGATTATTTTTGTATATGAAAGTAATGCAGCTTCCAGCGAAATAAAAGACGAAGGTTTTATTTCAATATCGGAGAAATATTCGGTACAGACGTAAGTCCTAAGACGATCCAAACTGTTCTTTTTTTCCAGGGAAGGATTCGGGGCTTTTATAACTTTAAAATGGAGAGGTGGGGATTGTTTTGGGATAGTGGTTAGTAAGGGATCAGGTGTTGCAGACAAGGTTCGGAAATGACTCAGGAGGGTGAAATCATCGGGTATCGGGAAAGAATTTTGGGATGTTTACTGGAGGATGAGTAGGTAGTCTTAACTTAAGATAATATTATGTGTTGGCATACAACAAACTTTAATTTACAAGATCTAACACATTACGAAGTATAAAAACGAAGACTACTGCGTCGCAGCTGGTAACAAAAGAAGGTTCTTCCTGAGTTTCTTATTGTCTATATATAATATATATATATATTAGGAAATTTAGAGTAATGGGGTAGGAAAAATACAACAGGGATAGAGAGGGGGTCCAGGAGTTGACGAATAGATATGGGATAGATGACTTGGATGAGTAAAGGTTTAAGGTTTAGGAGGGATGATTCGAAAGGATGAGTGGCGGTTCGGAAGTGTAACTATTTACAGGAGATGGGTCTAGTTATCTTAATTAAACAAGCGATATCCAACAGATATTTTACCAAATTATTTTATTTTAAGCCCTCTGTTTCCAGCGACAATGTATCCAATAAATTGTGATGAACTTGGCAGCTTTTCTGAAGTTTTATGAGCCTTACAATTAATTAATAGAATCTATAATTGTACTTTAGTTAAAATATTTGATCGGTTTCACGATCAATTTCATCTAACCTAATTCAACGCTATCTGAACCGTTTATTCTTAGAGACGTGTCAGACGTGTCATTTATACGACCATAGATATATTTATATTTGATGGGTATAATTGAGTGACCCGCTAACAATAAATTGATCAAATGCAGTAGATCTTCCACACATAAATGAATAAGGTGACAAAAGTGTTCGAAAAGAAAAATTCTTCAGCAATAGAATAATTACTTTTTTTTAATACTGTACTTCATTTATTAAAATGAATATTAAGAAAGTTGAGAACTTGTTTAAATATTTACGCGTTCTATAAATTTCATAGTTTCTAAAAATAAAGAGTATCTGGATATGATATTCTGATAATGGGTATTTGGATTAGGGAGGTTCTACTGTACTTACTTTTATTATTTTTTTTTTTTTTTGTTAACTGTAATACTATCACTGGCTCTAAATTACAGAAGATATGAAATACATTTCTCCGAAGAATAATTAAACCTTAAGTTCACAGTTAAATTTGATTAAAAATGTAACTAGTTTAACCTTTTGCGCGTCACTGTATATATTCCAATCATTATAATCCACGTAGGCAAGGTAAACTTAATATTCCAAAGATTAACGGAGTAATTACTTTTCTTTGTCTACATTCCACGTTAAACCGAAGGAAATTATCACGTTACAGGACACTACTAGTAACAGGTGAGATTACAAAGCAGTACAGTTGTATGTATAAGTTTCTGCAATGTTATACGGATAGAACATCGTGAAAGAAGATGGAAACTGCAAACTTCCTACTGTTTCACGACTAGCACTTCCTCGTTTGCAAGGAACTTTATCGGTTAGCAGCGAACTAGAATATTACAGTGGAATGTATATTATCCGAACTCTGAATTTTATCGTGTTTAATATACGGTGGCTTGAAAAAGTATTTGCACGCTATATTACAAGGAGATTCACCTAATCCTGAAATTCTGATTTCAGTGAAACCTTGTTCGTATATAGATCACAATGGATCATAAATGGGAGAATTTTTCGTCGTCAAAAAATCGTTTTGAGGGAATAAGAACGATCCTCAAAATTTTAGCGATTCTTCGTGCTTCGAATACAAATTTCTCTGAGACCTTTTCCTATGAACATGATGTTTAAAAATTAAACATTTTTTATCTGATTTATTTCGTCACATGCAACATTAGAAAGTTATATTTAAAATACGAGAAAGAGCTTTGAATCTTTTAACATTCGCTTCTTAAAGTGGTATTTCGATAAAAGGAAAATTAATCCATACATATACTATTACGTTCTGAATGCTCACAAAGTTTTATTAAAAACTTTCATTGAAATCAGAATTTACTTGCGATACAGTGTGTAAGTACTTTTTGGAGCCACTGTACTTATATGTGTATGTATTTAAACGTTTGTTTCTAAAACCGTTTCAAGTTAAAAATTTATTTTTATACTGCGTTTTTTTTATTAGGCATTTATTCACTCGCGTAAGAAATATTCATATTTAAAAATTGCTTAATTCCTGTTTGTTTTATAACATAATAAAGAAATTTCTTTCTCTTAGACCGATTATTCAAACGGATGTGATACGCAGTATGTGTATTAGAGAAAAAGAACTGTAACAATAGAACTGTAAGCATCAGCTGCGATGCTTTTTAACTTACCTCTGTTAAAATGTTCGGCTACATTGCTGGCCTTGGAAAAAACTATGAAGAAGTAATATGTTTTGTTCACTATTGGAGATTAAGGGTAAAAGTAACGATAACGTTTTTCTTAAGATTTAACTAAAGTTTATTTCTAAAAGAAGGTATACCGTTTCTTCTAGAACTTCGCGCAGCGAAAGGCAAAACTCGAATGAATCGAAGAGCGTAAAAGATGCAATTCGCTCGAGTCCCCTAATTCTTACACATAGCGTGAAGTATTGTAAACACTTCACGAGTTCGTAGAACCTCTTCAACGCATAGCTTGATCTCGCACACATTTCGCCTGAGAGATTAATTTTTGTTTATACGTTAAGACGTATTTTATTTTCAACATTCATGTTAATGGCTATTCGCTTGATGCTCGTTTTTTAGTGTGGTAGCTTGTTATTTAATCCTTTCATTATAGTGGCCTCTATGCAAATTTATTTAACACGTTCGGCGCCGAGCGTGATTCGGTTGAGTTTCCCGCGGGCCCAAATTTTACTGTCCGCGCACCAAAACAATAACGGAGAGATAAGCGAGAAAGCAATTTATGATATTCTGCATATAAATTAATAAAAGTATAGTGTAATTTGTGTATTTTATGCTGTATATTCTATACTTACACTTCAGTACTTGTTTCATTAAATTTGTTTTTAAAATGCAACTGAAAATCTTATTTAACTTAAACAAGAAAAGCGTAACCCATATATGGGTGACGTGGTCCCCACGGAAGCATACTCGTAACCCAAGTACGGGTGACGCGGCGTCGAACGTGTTAAGGAAAAACATAGTATAATAGGATAATAATTCTTTATTTAAGTCCAGTTGCAACGCATACAACGTGTAACAAATGAAAAATGAATATATTTAAAAAATCCAATTAAAAATATGATTTATTAGAAATCGGTTACCATGGAGATAACAGATATACTTTGTTCCACTAAACTTTATTGGGTGTTCGGTAGTATACATGAATATCAGAATTCGAGTGCTTGTAGTCATCAGTATTACCTGATCAGCGTTAGACGTTAAATGATTATAATTACCAGTAATGCCTGTTAAGCGTTACACGTTGAATGACTATAGTTAACAGTAATACTCGATGACCGTCAGACAATGGGAGACTATAGTCGTCAGTAGTACCTGATAAGCGTTAGAAGTTGAGTGTCTATAGTCACCAGTAGTAGCGAAAAGATTAAGGGGAGTATTTCATGTAATTATCGACGGATTTCGTTTCTTAACAATCACACGACAAATGCTGCATCATTTTGACCCCGTTCGTAGATCGCAACCGCTTGCCGTGGTCAGCTTTGATCTTACTTCTCTAACATGAGCAATGGAAAATTGGTAATATCGCGTTGCAATACAGCAAAATACTGATAAAAAAATAATAATAATGGCCACATTTATTACAAAACTTTATTTCAAAATGTATACAGTGGCTTCAAAAAGTATTCGTACACTGTATCATAAGGAAATTCATCTACTTCTGAAATTCTGATTTCAATGAAACCTTATGTGTGTACTGAGCATGGTGTATGCTACATGGAGCAATTTTTTTAGCGGCAAAATATCTTTTAAGGGGGCTGATAACGAATCTCAAAGTTTCAGCGATTTTTCACGCTTTGAATACAAGCTTTTCTATGTTTTTTTAATAATAATAGGGCGATAGAGTATTAAAAATCAAACATTTTCTATTTGAAAGGTTTTGCTTCATCAAGTACCATTACAAAGTTATCTTTAAAAAATGAGAGAAAACTCAGAAACTTCAACGCTGGTTTCACCCCCTTAAAATGGCATTTAGATGAAAAAAAGAGCTGAATTCATACGTATACTATTACGATCTACATACCCATAAAGTTTTATCAAATACTTCTATCAGACTCAGAATTTCAGGGTTAAACGAATTTATTTGTGACATAGTGTACGAATACTTTTTGGAGCCACTGTAGGTATGTCTAGGTTTTCATTACGAGTCAAAATGACCCGGTATTCGATATTCGCATTGTTGCCCGGGGATAAAGTATTGACATTTCGCACTCTTCTATATCGCACGCGTTGTATTTTACGTCTGCGTACATTTACGTATTCCATTCTCCTTTCAAGTATAAAATTCGTCGAAACGATGGTGTTCAACTTGCCACGCGGAACAAAAATATTTTTCATTTTACTAAAACGCTAGTCAGGCAGGCGACGAGTCTGACGCGCTTCCTTTTTCTGTTGCTGAAAAACAGCGCGGTTTACACGTTACTATCAGCAGTTGGCTGACAGAATATTCCGCTCCTATCCCGGTGTTAGTCAGACCTTATTGCACGTTACCCCGTCCCCTCCGTCCTATCCACGCCCTCGGTCTTTTATTCTGTTCGTATCTGGCCACCGCTTTACTTATCTTTATATTTCCCGACGTGTTGCCGGCCGTATCCATTTTTCTCGTGTTCCACCACTTTGTATCGCACCTTGTTTCCCGCGTCTTGAGCCTTTAAACGGCCACCGCGATACGAAACAATTGTTCGCTGCTTGTTTCCCGGCTCGCTTGAAACCTCTTCCCTGGGGCGGTCGCGGCGCGAGCTAGGCTAGGGCAAACGAATCGAATGAAATATTTTTGGAATGCTCGTTCAGCCGTGATATCACTTTATTTAGTTAGATGTTGCGTTGAAATGGTTACGGAATTTATTAACACGTTCGCTGCGTCGCGAGCATCGTGGATATCCAATTATTATAAATTGTTATATGTAAGCACGCCAGCGGATTCGGAGGATAAAGAATAAAAATAATATCGCAGCTTATAAATAATTCAGACCTACTTGTTCTATACTCTAAATTAATATCTGCACTTATCTTACAATTATTCACAATCTTTTGACTTACTGTGGCGATACGTAATAGTTTACGCCGCGGATCTGCGTCATCCATAGTAGACATATTAAACGTGTTTCTTTATTATATCTTTCGCGTTAGAGAAAAATACAGTAGTGCGAGTAGAACGGGACAATATACATTTTTATATTCTCAACAATATATTATATTTGCGCATAAAATAATTGATTGAAGAATTAGAACAAAGTGTATGAACTAGAGTTGTGTAGGTTCTCGAAATCTTAAAAGCATGTAGGGAAGCGTTTATAAGTTTACAAACTTTATAAAAACATAAATATCGTCCTTTTTGAGGTAGACGATATACAATCAGAAAAATATCATGAAACGTAAGTGGGTTAGCCTGATCCAATTTTAGCTTCTTGTAATTTAATACTGTTTATTAGACACATGTGAAGAAAAACTATATTTAATTAAACTAGATACAATTTTAGCTTATACGATACTTCATGCCACGGAGATTCTGATACTACTGTCCCAAATTTTTGCTGTTCATATGTAAATAAAATTCTACTAACTTTAACATTTCGTCACTCGTTTCTTCATTACTACCAACTATCACTTCTGGTACTCTGAAAATTCGAAATTTTCCGATCCGAGCTGTGGGTACTAATAATTTTAAATGGTGTTGCTACGTTACATTTGTCGAACCATAACCGTCGAGGTTGTGTACCTTAAGCAAGTTGCAGCGCAGGGAACGTCGGTTGTTCAATTAACATCCTCCCGCAATCGGACTTCAAGTTCCCCCGCCGCGAAAGTTTACGCAAAGCATTAGTTGCACGTAGTTGTTGATGGACCTTTAAGCGTAATGTCTACCAATTGCGGAACAATTCCCTGTAAACTTAGTTCGATCCTTTGCTCCCTCGCTGGAATTGTCTCTTGTTAACAGAAAGTGCCATTTTGTTGGCATTTGTAAATTTTATCAAACGTTTATCGTAATTAATTTGACTTTCTTGTATTTTTGTTATAAACATTGTATTTTAGAACTGTTAGATTGCCGCTTTAAAAAATTTGGTTAATCGTATTAATGTTATAGCATAACAATTCTATCAATATGCAAAGTGTGACAAATAAAAGATAATTTTATAGGAAGAAACAAGTCAATGGTGTAGAATGAAATCTTTTCATAAAAAGTATTACTTCTGACTTTGCAAACTTCTGGGTTGTTAGTGAAATTTATTTTACTTTAACTGGAAATGTCAATAGATCATAATACATTAGATTATTTTTTGTGAAGTCGTTTACACAGAAAGGAATCTTCCGATTTTTACATAGAATTTATCGAAGCAATTGGTGTGATTAAGCAACGAATGATTCTCTTATACAAAAACAAGTTTCTACTCCACCTTACAGTAGAAAAATAGGGTAAGAAGAAAGAGATTGCAAACACTTAAGATACCAAATTTCAAAGTATGGTTTTTGAAAATTTATTAACCTTTGTAAAATTTTTTTTTAGCATATTAAAAATTTTCCCCAAATCCTCTTATGATTTTTGATACTTTTTGCTCAAATTTCACTTCGGTGGTTAATAGAACCACCTTAATCGAACGAATTTACAATTCCATTATTCGCATCATTCTTTACTTAGCTTCATATCTCCATCATGAATTCAGAAAACGAACTTGATGCGACAATTTGTTACGTTCATGTATTGTAGTTTACATCATGGAAACGTGCTGAAACACACTTAAGGAACGAACAAACGTCTTGCAGTTGTTCTTGGGGTAGCGTTTACCTCGCTTGAGTATTTATCAAGCGAGTTTCACTATTCTAATCATAATTTGTCCCCTTAACGAGCCGCCGTCGAGAGTCACTCCGAAATTTCGTTGACGGAGGTCCGGTCAAGTATCACTCGACACGGAGCTTATCGTGCCTCATTACCGGTTAACGGCGGGGGTGAGTAGACTTTCGAACAGCCCGGACTATTAACGAAGCATCAAAAGCGAGATCTGCAAAGAGCGACGGTCAAAAATGGCGCTCTTCAAAGGAGGAATATCGTTAAAGGTCGTTGAAGAGGAAAACGTCGTTAAAAACAAGAGTCCGTGGGTGTCACTTTGAGAAATGCACCAACTGCATATTTGCCGATAATATTGAGGCTCACTTTTATACAAGGTGTTCCAAAGCTGACCGTCTATGAAATAGATAATACTACCCCTGGCAAAAAGTTTTCGATCGTATGCAAAAATATGAAACTATCTAAAAATACTAAATATGTCTTCTGAGATGCAAACAGGAATGGTATAAATATAAAATACTTGGGATAGTTAAATCGGTCTAATACGAAGTGAATACAAAAAATAATTTAAATTATCGCTTATTATAAAGAAGAAAGCAACGTAGATGTAAAGTAAAGTTAATAAAGAGTATTTAGCCGTGAAGAAGATTCCTAGATTTTATTTGCGTTTTGTGATTTCGATAGATTGTTATTGTAAAAATGATTAACTAATAAAGCTGATATACTCTTCAATGATTATCCCAGTCACGGATAAAAACTTCTTTTCAAGACTTCTTTCAATCAAATACTTTCCTTCAACTACTACCACTATGTTTCTTCTTTATCTTCGTCTCGATAATGAATATTAATTTCTTTTGTATTTACTTCAGATCAGACCTTTCAACTTTCCTATTGTTTTATATTTATACCATGTCATTTTACATCTTAAAGTATTTATACATAATTTATTATTACTTGATTTGTTCGGAAACTTTTTCCCAGGAGTAGTATGATAATATAAATAGACTGTTGTCTTATAATAAAAATACACGATAATAGTTAAACTAAAGATATTTGGTTATGTAGTAGTTGCTACACTTGAGCATCAAAAATTTCGCGTGATTTGGAAGTGCTCGCTCACACTTTAATCTAACGTAAAGTGAATTGATTGAATTAAAAAGAGTCTTGTTGGAGCTAACTGTATTACTTTATTATTTGGTGGAGTTGTTAGTAATGTACATTATCAGATGTTTATTTAGTTTCACAAAGCGTTTAACATTGGAGCTTCAGTTATGTAGGTAACAATACACTGCCATGGTGTCCAATTATTAGGTCAGTAACAAAACAGTGGTAGCTACATTGAACACATATGTATAGTCTTTTTAAAAGACCGCTGATCTCTATGCAAATTTGTATATTCATATTAAATAATAATTATACGCTGCACTTGAATTATTCTTCACACTTCCGCATAATATATAAATTGTGCTGTCTTTTTCACAATTAAATTTCCTTTAAATGTATAAAATCTCGTAGCTAAATTATTAATAAACATACTATAAAATTCCATTTAAATAAACTACATAATTTCATTTTTTAATTTTTTTCTTTCTCTTTATGTCTTTTTTCATGTTAGATACGTTTGAAAGAAAAACTTTTTTTAAATAAAGTCACTCCTTTGTGTAATGTTTTGATACTTAATTTAGAAGGTATATGTATTGTAATTAATATGCATCATGAAAAAAATTCTTTGACGAGTACGTTATTAATGTAGTAACGAGAATATTAAAAGTTTCATTCAAATTCTGTCATGTTCAATGAAAATTCATTTCTATACCTGGATTCTGCTTGTTAATTTCATATTCCACAAAGAGGAAATTTTTTAGTTATTTGAAATCGTATTTTTCCTGAATCTTTTTGTTCGCGTTCCACGAAATTCATAACAGCATTATAAATTTAAAAATTGAATTTAACAGTGATGACGGTTTTCTGCAACTATTTTGAAATTCTACAAGAAGCGTGTGCTTTTAGATGCAGTTACATTTTCATTTTCCGTTTCCGGAGTTAACAAAACTTTTTCGATAAACGAAGAAAACGAGGTGCATTACAGGGTAGTTGATGTTAAATTTATGTGCTTTAATAACATCATACCCGGTAATTTTCTTTCTTATTATCTTGACAGAACTTGTAACGGAAATGAAACAACAGCGACCGTTTCCGACATTTATTTCTCTCTGAGAAAAGCTTTTAAAATTGTGCTTGTTCACGAGCTTACTTTACAACTTATTAACAACTTTTAAAAGCTGTATGTTAATAAACATTCTATGAGCTTGCGAATCCAACGCTCGTACTCGCTTATGCATACCGAGTATTTTAAAAGAAACTGCATTTCTTTAGAAGTAATAGCAATTTCGGAGCAGTGTAATAATGTAGAATTCTATTTTGTGTTCTTCTTCAATAATTAATTGACATCATGTATGTAATGTTTTCGATACTAACTCGTCCATTCATATTTTAGATTTTAAAATTTAATATAAAAGGGGAAAAAATATTTGGTTCAAGAATTCACCTGTTTTTTTACAAACAATTCATAAGCTTTTAAGCATTTAGGCAAAAAACAAATTTTTTCGTTTTGCATAGCATTACATTTCTTCAAATTTTCATGTATAATATATAAGGAGGAAGAAACAAAGAATATTTTAACGTGTTTTTAGTTAAATAATTAACATGAGCAAATGTTCTGAAAACTGGCTTACTCCGGTTTTAAAAATTTATTTAGTATTATTGTTATATTATCTGCAAAAAACATAAATATATGTAAGTAATTAAAGAAACTTAATTGATATTATGTAATTCGTAACTGTAAAATTTGCATGAATAATTTGAAGCTTCAGAAAATGCAAAAATTGGCATTCATTAACCGCTGTGTTAAAAAAAAAAGAAAGGAAATTGCAAAAGTGGCTGAAAACATTGCGATTATTGATCAATCCATGGGAAGACAGTGTGCTCGTTGTTCCGAATTCGGTAACGGAACAGACACTGCTGACCAATATCGGCCGTGATCACTTGCACGCCGTCCGCCTGACTGACGGAGTAGCCACCGACAACTCTGCTGCCGGTGGGATAGACCGAGGTAGATGCAGACATCGAGTTAAATGGACAGGTAAACGGATGACTAAATAGAGATAGAAGTAGACGAATAGATAGCCGAAGAGATTAGAGACGAAAACAGATGGCTCCGCGTAGATACATACACGGAGAGAATTGGAGTACAGATGAATATTGTTAGATAATGAAACTAATGTTCTAGGAGGAAGACAGGATAAATAGCATCAATAGATCTTCATACATTTGAAATAATGCGAGGTCATAAATAGAGCTAAGTAAAATATAAGGAAAACGAATATACTGCATTAAGTAAAAGATTATTATTTAAGCTTAACTTCTAAGCTTTATCAGTTAATTTGTTTTATAATAAGCTTTATTACTAAATTTATAATAAATAATATTATATAAATTATACTGCTTTCTTTTAATTAAATACTATTATACATTATTAATAAATTTAATTAAATGCTTAGTATATAATAAACAATAAATGCATACACCATTTTAAGTAATAGATGTCTTGTAGTTTGAATAAAGTCATATTTTAATCTCAAGCGTAATCATGTAAAACTTTTATTTTGATACATCGAGGCGTGAAATGAAGCATTTTAACTTCGTGCTTTTAACGAAGGAAACATGTGGTAAATAATATACCTGCAAAAAGTTAGAATAATTCAACAAAAATGTAACTCTGGTTCATGTACATACAGTTATTCGTACATTATGAAATACACTGCTAAAAGTTGTCATTATTCAAATGTGGAGAATTATTTAAATAACACGCTTGGAAAATTATTTATTTCTATTCTTTGGCTAAATGTTACATTGAAATAATCATTAACTCAGGGTTTCCCCCAGAATTATTTAATCATTCGGTTATTCTTTCGTTTTACTTTATATTTGAGTAAATGCTTGCCGAAATAATCCCTTCGCTAATTTATATCTATATTACCTCCAAGATATTTCACGTCCATAAATAAGCTAATTATAATACAAAATCTCGGATAACCTAGAATAAGACTACCCTTTACGAATAACTTTTAAAATGAAACCAATAAAGCTGTTGAAGTGATTGTTATTTTAAATTACCATTTTTTTACTTGTAGCTAGAATAAAATTTTCAAACGAATTCGAGTAAATAGAGCGCGACAGAAGAAGAATGAAGAAGTTCAACGGGGCAAATGCGAGCCACACATCGCTAGACAATTCCGTTATCGTTCCAATTGTCCAATTATTACGTTGTAAATGCCACGATGAAACCTCGACAGTCACGTTCCGTCGAAACTGTCGCCGAGGGAGCGCGCGTGCACGCCTCCATTCTGCCAGCTTCAGGCGGGATATCGTTCAATGCTGATAAGCCGGTGTTACGCACCTACACGTGACCTCTTCGGCCCACACGCGGTCCCAGAGAGGTTATATAGTAATGCCCAATTTATTGTCCACATTTCTACCCACCTTAGCGTCTGTAACTATTCTCGCCACTTCTTGGAAGTCCTTGCAGCGAGCTTCTAAGCGTGCTTGCTAGCGTAGTCAAAACAATAAGTTGGCAAAAGAGTAGAGGTAGGTAGCGGGACACGCTAACTTCGTGGCTTTGCTGTAACGGGTGTGCTTATTCTATTGAATTATACTGGTATATTATCGTGTCGCGTTCATAGTTCAGAACTATAATGCACTATTTGTTCATGAAAAGGACAGCGTATTGTTTAACACGTTAAATGCCACGCCGGTCACAGATTTTAGGTTCATGTTACAGCAGCACGCGGATTTGCCCTTGCACACTGATAGTAAAACTAAACATTTCGCTTAGAGGACATCGGTTTTGGTTCAGTCAATGCTTTAAGTAAAAGAATATAATATAAAATAGTCAATGTAATTTATTAAAATAGGGTAAACAAAACTTACAAAATTCTCTGTACCACTTCATGTAGTCTAGGCCTGAACAGAACGGCAACCAAAACGGGCTGGGCACTTAACGTGCACTTTCTTCGACCGACCGTGTCCCGACTTTGGATTTTCCTAATTTTTGCAAGCGACAGTTCCTCCATGGGTTCCTTACCAACACACAGCGTAACGTTTCGATAATCTAGGGGAATTTAATAAAAATGCGAGCGCGAGGCAGTAAGAGTGTGATTGTGAAAGAAGTAAGAACGTCGAGTTGCTAAGTTGAAAAGTCGTTTATGCTATTAAGTTGTTAGTATTAAACTATTTTAAATACATACATACAGTGGATCCAAAAAGTATTCGTACACTATATTACAAGGAGATTTGTCTACTCCTACAATTCTGATTTCAATGAAACTTTGTATGTATATAGAGCATAATGGGTCCTGAATGGATCAATTTTTTCAGCGACAGTAAATCTTATATAGGAGGTGAAAACGACCCCTAAAGCTTTTGCCATTTTTCATGCTCTGAACACAGGTTCCTCTGGGATCTTCTTTTATGACAGAGCGATAGAGCATTAAAAACTAAGATTTTTTTATCTGAAAGGTTCTGCTTTATCATGCATCAATAGAAAGTTATGTTAAAAAAATGGGGAAAAAACACTGAAACTTTAACGTTGATTTCGCTTTCTTAAAATGGCATTTAGTTGTAAAACAAGAAATTAATCTATACATAAACTATTACACCCTACATACCCATAAAGTTTTATTAAATACATTAATTCAGATCAGAATATTAAAGTTAAATGAATTTATTTGTAATACACTGTACAAATTCTTTTTGGAGCCACTGTATATATTATATTTAAGAATTTTACTTTTACTCATGCCTGAACCCTACTCTCTATCTACTGAATAAAAGTAAGAAATTTCCTATATATTCTATCTCATTCAGTCACGAATTTGACTGGTGTTGATCTTCGTCACCGTTTTCGGCTAATAGCGGCCGATACCTACGTCCTCCTCAAGGACGGATAGTACACTGATTATATGCTCCACAAGATTAGATAACAAATTTCGAAAGTAATTAACTAAAGAAAACGAGCTCAGTACCGAACGTATTCGGTAATGCAGATGTACGATTCACTGGGTCTATGCTAGCATATTTGGAACTATACAAGGTATTCGGACGAAGCTAGAAGAAAATTGAAGGAGTAACTCTATGTAACATTCTAAGGCGAAAATCAAGAGTAACAATATTGCGTTTGACGCTTTGTTTATTAGTTATAAGCAGTTAAAAGAACGGGCTATTTTGCGCCTGAGAGCAGGCAAATGGACTACGTGCACTTCTGTAGCTGTTTAGAGGTTAGCCGTATTCCGTACGTAGTAGCAACACTGTGCAGTCAATGATGTTACCTACCATGTTGCCCCATTTACCTGCTCTCAGGATTAAAATACCCCGTTTTTTAAATTGCTTCTTTCTTATTTTTGATTTTCGTCTTAGAATGTTGTATAGAGTTACCCCTTTAATTTTCTCCCAGCTTGTTCCAAACATCCTATATCTCAGTGGTAGAAAAGTTCATTCCGGTCTAAAGTATTTCGTAGGGAAATAAAAGTTGCTGTGGATCAGTAGTTTGGAGTAACAAATTAAACCATATAAATGCTGCGAATCTTAAGAATTCATGTTGTACCTTTTTTATGAGTATTTTATACTTATCGAGATCCTAAAAGATGGAAAGAATGGAATGAACAAGCGGCCGATTCCCTATGTCCCTCACGTCATTTGGTTTATAGGTAGTGCTTCAACATTTCGTCTCCCAATAGTACATCATCCCATCGCGGTTTCATATTTGCGTTGCTGGATGCTGCGTCGATGCTATCTTCTCGCGCGGAGGTCAGAACGCTGCGCCGTTCACCCTCCCTTCGCTCCATAACTCACCCACACCCCCAATATTTATACACGTTTCTGCTTGTCCCATCTGTATAATAAATGTGGCCCAGTTCGCGCGTGGTCATCGTGCTGGAAAGTGCGTTGGGTTTCGGCAAAAATGATGCGTCGCGGTTTGCGAACCTGCCTGCCTGTCCGTTCGCCCGTTATAAACTGCACACCCGCTATGCTTGTCCGCGTACGTCTATGTGTAGCTGCAGGTATGTATGCGTTTACGATAGTTGTCGCGCATAGGGATTTCGTAGTTTGCTGGCCGCAATTACTGTCGCGCAGCAACCTCGAATTATTGCGTTTATTGTGTCGCGTGCGTGTACTCGCGTTAAGTCGCGCGCCAGCACAACCTAAACACGCGAGTCTAAATCATCTTCCAAACAAATAAAGATTTAAGGCAGGCATGTGCGAGGGTGGTAAATGAATGTTGAAACTCAACAAGGAAGTCTAACGGGATTAATAGAGGTGCGTGAGAACCTGAAAAATCGGATTGGATCAGGGACACGAAATTTTTCTGAACCAGAACAAGTACCCGAAAATTTCGAAGTTCTCAAATTTATCAGAATTCCTGAAAAAATCAAGATTTTCTAAAGAGTCGGAATTTCCGAAAATTCCTGAAACCCGCTAACCATTTATATTCGTTTCAACTGGCAGAAGAAATTGAAAGAATGTTGTCGATCGTGAATTTTTTTCAACAGTGTCATATAAACAAACGTGTAACTCTATATTTATATATTTTGTACGCTACTATGCACCGCTGCAGAGTAGTTCGAAGAAAAGTAACCAAAGCTTTCGAGAATCTTGAATTTTTTAGAAATCCGAATCGACTCGACTCGACCTCTTACCAATTCGTCCTGACCATCAGATTCCCGATATTTTCGGGTTCTCGTTACCTTCTAAAGATTAATAACAAATATTTAAAAACTGGTAGAAAATGAATGTTCGTCTCGTCTCGTAATTGACTTGCTGATGTTAGAGCAGCGGGCAGATACCTAAAGGTCCTTTCTCTAGTTTGCAGACGGTTGACTAGGAAATCATAAAGTAACCCTTCCATGAAGGAAAATCTCGAAGAGGAAAAGAACAAACTACGCTTACAATTAGTCACTTTTAGAGCGTACTGGATAATTGTCGTTCGCATCTAGAACGTTCTTCTTTTCGTGGATTTCCTTTACTTCGGTAGACACACTCCACTCATCGTGCCGCCATAGATTGCATTGTAGAGTGTGATTATGAAAAGTATGATTGGAAGTTATTAAGTTGTTCCCAAAATTTTGTTTGCACTTTGGTTGCCTGCTTTATTCATCTTAGAACAAATGGATTCGTAAGGCTCTAGGAGAGATGTAAGAAGATAATAAAGTGAAATAGCATGTATGTGCTTCACTTAATTGAATTTTCGCATGCTTAGCGTCTAATAAGAAAATGAAATAGATTTTTGGAGCAGTCTAATAAATGCGCAAGGGTTTGGGTCGAGCGATCGATTAGCAAACAAAGTGTATTAAAGGCGTGAACAAAGAAATTTTCTTTCTTAAAGAGCTTTCCAGCGAGGGGAAGTAATTTTGGAAACAGCTTGAAGTTGTATAGAATTCCTCAAGCACATCCTTCAGCCTCATGCGGTCTTCTGCTCATTTTCAACTCACATATGTTTTCTTTCTACTAAAACGTCTGATCAATATCGAGTAAAAAATGAAGAAACTGTTACTAATGCACCTGTTCTACTATTTCTGTATAAATTAAGAATTCTTTCTAAATTCTTTCTATTCTTTCTTTCTTATTATTAATACGTTCCGTGCCACATTGGGCGTATACACCCCACGCTGAACTTTCCGTTCAAGCCATTGTGTGGGTATTGTCATTGAAAAATGAAAAATTTTAAAAAAATTTTAATTATAATTTTGTACTATTGAAAAATTATGAGGCGTACGTACAGTGGCTCCAAAAAGTATTCCTACACTATATCACAAATAAATTCGTTTAACCCTGAAATTCTGAGTCTGATAGAAGTATTTGATAAGCTCTTTTTTTCATCTAAATGCCATTTTAAAGGGGTGAAACCAGCGTTGAAGTTTCTGAGTTTTCTCCCATTTTTTAAAGATAACTTTGTAATGGTACTTGATGAAGCAAAACCTTTCAAATCGAAAGTGTTTGATTTTTAATACTCTATCGCCCTGTCATAAAAAAGAGCCCAGGAAAGCTTGTATTCAAAGCGTAAAAAATCGCTAGAACTTTGAAATTTGTTATCAGCCCTCTTAAAAGATATTTTGCCGTCAAAAAAATTGCTCCATGCAGAATACACAATGCTCTATACACACATAAAGTTTCATTAAAATCAGAATTTCAGAAGTAGATGAATTTCCTTATAATACAGTGTACGAATACTTTTTGGAGCCACTGTAGGTCAAAAACATTATTTAATCGTAAAAGTGTGGATCGTATACGCCCCATACGACTTGAACGAAAAGTCTTCAAAAAACGGTCTGGCCCGGAAAGTGTTAATAAATAGCAATCGTTGAATAGCGTATATATTATATATAGAGAGAGGCAGAGAGACAAATGGAGAAGAAGGGGAAAAAAGATTCGCGAAACATGCACCTGTAGGATTTATTTTAAGGTCGTGTCTGTTTTATTTCGGTCACGCGTTTTTAGGTCAATTCTTCCCTAATCGATCCGTCACCGAGTGATTCACGTCAGAGATAGCAAGCATGCAGCTGATCCAACGACAGCATAAATATTAGTAGTTCAATAGTTATGTACACTGTAGGTAGTTATACGTAATTTAAGAATCACAATAACTTTGCCGGAAGTACTATGTATCACAAGGTGTCGGCGTTTCTGTAAGTATTTAAAAGAAATCAATTTTAATGCGATTTCACGTGTGACTGACAAAGAAAAAGGAATTTTTATTTCTATTAGCTGTTAACGCCACTATATACATATATATAAGTAAATCCTTATGTTTGAAATAAAAAATGCTACTTTTGGTTTTATATGAACAGTAGCTGTATCGTCTTAAACAAACGCGGGGAATCATATTTCTAAACATTTTTTTAAAAGCTGTTAATTTGGGTAAATTATTTTTATGCCTGGAGAATTACTTAATTTTCATTAACGCTAGATTTACAGACGTTTTTTTATACATTCATTTCTAGTATTCATATATTATGGAGTAGCTATACATCAGAAAGAATTTGAAATTGCAGAGCTGAGAGGGAAATAGATTTGGGTACATTCGTATCTGTCCATCAATAAAACTCAACAAAAATTGCTAGGAATAATAAAAATTTGTTTTGCAAATTTTACTCTTGAAATCTGAAACCCGTCAAATTGACGGGTATCGTAAACCTAGTGTTAATAAATTTGATTCATTTCTCCGTTTCCGAGTTAGCTCTTTGAAGGTCGAACTTTGGAGGGTGATTTCACCCGTTAAATTTCAGTTCTCATAATTTTCAGCTCATCTTTATACTTGAAAATTTTCGTCCAAAATTTTTTTCCTGATTAGTTACTGATGCAGTTTAAGTCTTTGTGATTCTTAAAGAGGCCATTATCACGCTATGTAGTCGACGAACATTACCATATGATAACATGAACATCTAGAGTCTTAGCGTTAGTGTCTTGTGTCTAAGAGCATATGAATTCAGACCAATCATGGATTATTGTCAATAATACAGCTGTTGTAATTATTATGTAATTAATTGAAGAAAAATGAGTAATATAAGATAAATATAAAGAACAAATAAACCTACACTTTCCCCGATCTGTGTAACCGTTCGAACACTTGTGAGCAGTTGTGGATATTTTTGCTAAGATATAAAACTATTTGTAGTTGTATTAGGTTATTTGGAAAGTTTGTGCCGATTTTGAAGGCAGGTTGAAGCGCAGGAGATTTAAATTTTAGTATACATTTATGTGGGGTCTGAAAGGAAAACACGCCGGTTAATTATTATAAATGTGTTTATTATAAATATGTATGTAAAGTGTCGCCGTCGATCCATCCGATCTCCTTCGTCGTTGTGGTCAGAATGTCGTTTTTGATCTGAATGCCGTCTTTGGGCTTTGCGCCGCCACACTCTACTGCGTAGGCAAACGCGCCGCACCACCTTCGGCGGCACACGAACGCGTGACTATCGAGCTAGGTCCTACATTTATTAAATTATACAGGCACCATTTCTTTGTACAACCTTTCTCCATCTTTTAGGCAACTTCCAGAATCTCTCAGGTTTTTCAGCGAAAAACTTTTCTACGTAATTTTTTATCTCATCGAAGGAGTTGAAGTTATTTCGGTAATTATTTAGAAAAGGGGGGGTCTCATCAATTTCGACGATTTTTGATTATATTGTAGAAATCAATATTTTGAACAACCTTTTCCTATACATATAACTGCCGCTCGGCCTTAGTTTCTGAGATTATTGCAAAAAGCTATTGCTACTACTACAATGAATATTGGCTATAGCTATCTGACTGTGGTAGCATGTGTGGAAGCATCGAGGCGACCGACAGTGGACGCGTATAACGGGTGTGTTTAAAAACTCGATTTGAGTAGCCGGCCGCCTCGAGGCGACTGGAATAAGAGAGCCTAACCCAAACCATACTTAAACCTAACTATTCTACCTAGTAAATAATTTACTGGAATAGGTTCGGGTTAGGTCTTATTCCAGCCGTCTCTAGGCGGCCGGCCACGCGTTCATCTTCTATTTCAATTTTCTTTATTGACATTATCCGAAGTTGGAAAGATTTCAGCCATTGTTTCGAAAAATTTCATTACTCGATCATTAAAATTACATTGTCGACGGAAGAAGGATTTAGCTGAATAGCCTACATAATGTATTTGGCGAGTTCCATACTTCGGAATTATACACATTATACTTTATTCGTCGTTGGTCGCTATGTCGTTATTTATTAGGAACAAGAGATAAGAGACGATCGTGAGTTGACGCATACAGAGTCACAGACGTGTACATATAGATAGAATTCATTGTAGTAGCAACAATTGTTTTGAGGAAAAATCTCGGAAATTAAGGCCGAGCGGCGGTTATATGTATAGAAAAAAGTTGTTCAAAATGTTAATTTCTACAATATATTTAAAAATCATCGAAATCGATGAGGCTCCCCTTTTCTAAATAATTACCAAAAGTTGTTCAAAATGTTGATTTCTACAATTATTTAAAAATCATCGAAATCGATGAGACCCCCCTTTTCTAAATAATTACCAAAAGTTGTTCAAAATGTTGATTTCTACAATATATTTAAAAGTCATCAAAATCGATGAGACCCTCACGCCCCTTTTTTAAACAATTACCGTTATTTCCACTAAGAGAATTTGATAATGATCGAAAAAGGTACCATAAACAACGCATATCTTGTTTGCCGCTGTTGTGGCATTTTTGCCTTTCCGGTGAAAGAAAAGTATTAAATGCCTAAAATGCACTTTGTCTTCTTCCATATTCAAAGGCGTATAAAATTAACAAAAATTAAGGTATCGTACCCAAATTTTGTTTCAAATATGTCTGAAGTATTGTCTTTTACGATATGTATACATATTATTTGCTCTCAATTATTCTAATATATTTAGACCTGTCCTTATACCACCTATCAAAAATCGGCACGAACTTTCTGGACAACCCGATATATATAATCTGGAACAATAATCACGTTTTGCGTGGAAACTGTAAGCATCCTAGTATTTAGAACCAGTATGTATATTATAATCGTACGTTTATGCTAGTCAGTGCTGGCTATCTTTCCGACCCGTTCGACCATTCCAAGCGGATTTATAAGATTGATGTACCGTCGCAGCTTCGAAGAATTTCGCTTCGAGCCCGGTGATTTAACCTCAGGAACAGGTAGATAAAAGTTTTACTAGTTGCCCACCGCTTTCTGGATTTATTTTACATAACTTCCTTCATAGCTTAATAATTTTTTGTGTCTTATTTGCGTACAGAAATTGGTAAAAAATGAGTGAATGTTTAACAAGAATAATTTTCTAATTCGGACTAAACTCAAAGCGGTCATTGCACCCGAAATTCTGTGGCCAGATTTTAGAAAAGTGAAAACGCTCAATACCCATTCATAAAACTGTAACTTGAAGGCACGATTTCTATTTCGATTCAGTTCGAAACCAAAAATTCTTTTTATAACATAACATTTTTATAACACAGTTTCCATATAGAATTTAAACAACACGGATGATTCCATTACGCAATTTTTATTTTATTTTTAGCTGAATGTACGAGCTCTTAAAAACGTTGAAAATATGTATTTGGAATGAATTCTTTACATTTAACACTTAACTGGAAATCGAAATTTCAAGCTGTAATTGCAATAATTTCTAGTCTTAGATTATTTCTTTTAACCAACTGTATTTTATTTCGTATATCAAGTTCCAACAGAATTCGAAGCAACCACAGCTTTGTAATGGAACGAAAGTTTCGTTTCGAGAGAAAAGAATTCGTTGCCGGATGCAGGTATCGATCTACCGGCGAGAAAGTCGTTTTTTCTGTTTCGCCTGGCTGGCCTACTTTCGTGTTTCTACGCGCCGGAAAACTTGTTCGGCGTGGACGGCCGAAAAGGTACTGCTACGAAGTGCTTGATGTCTTCTTCAAGAAGTTTTGTACCGCCATTGACGACCTATATCGCCCCATTGCTTCGAAACTGACGTAACTCGAAAGCATTAGCCCTTTCACAAAACGCAAAGAATTCTGTTTGAACATCTTACAGAGGAATGTTGGTCATTCGAAGTAAATTTAATAGGAGTATTGCAACAATTTTTTTCGTAAAAATCAGCGATTATCATTTTGAGAAGATATTTTGTTAAATCGATTATTTAAAAATCGCTTATCGAAACGAATCAATTTTTTTATTACTTCGGATAATCGATATTTGTAGGAGATACTGAATTTTATAAAATTAAAGTAATATGTAAACGATACATGAATGTAATTAGTATAACTCAATTATAATTTAAATTTGATACTTGAATAGATTAATTTATCTTTATACATCATAACCAGTTAAATATAAGCAAGTTCTAGTGATGTTATTAAAGATAAATTCACATTAATAAACGAACTTGGTATTTCTGTAGTTACTTATCAATTTCCAAATTTACCAAATACTCTGTAAAATAAAATTTTGTCATTTCTTCTTTAATATTAGCAAAATTCGATAATTTTTCATAACACTCTGTGTAATATGACTGTATTACATGCGATCAATCATAAAAGTTTACAAATACCTATCAGATTTTGAATATTTAGTTTTAAGTCCGTATGTTTGAATATATATATAAATTTATATGTAAAAATATGATTGTAAAGAACATACATTGCTTATTCTTCCTTAATAATTAACTTAGGAAATTAGGGAAGTATGGAAAATTATTACTTAGGAAATTATAAACCCTGATCTTAATTGTCTAATATATATTATCGATCATATGTTCATATCTCACGGTATTAATCTTTGCAAAACCTTTGTACCTTTATTTAAAATATTTAAAATTTAGTAAGGCTGTATAGTACGCGACAAAATGATAGCACACTGTATGATTTTCGGAATTTCTTAAGACTAAGGGAGCATATACAAATGTTGTATGTGTATCCATATATAGTACACCTTCCTTAACAATACAGATGAAAGTTAACTACAGATTACATTCCTTAATTCAAATTTATTTTTTTTATATAAAAATTATAGCTCAGATACGAAAGAATGGATCAATGAGGTTTTGTTGCATGCCAAGAATAGCAAAGGCATCTTACGTATTTTCGAGTACTGAATCCGAATCTGACCGCAAAAGTAGTCGGTTAGATTTAGGAGATCAATGGATAATAAGTATCGATTTTGGCTATATTTACGATGATATTCCAGAGATAGTAATTTTTACTAACTTCAGAACTAACCTTCTCTATGAAATCAAATTTGATTTATAATTACACAATATTTTTCTGCTGGGATACACCGCGTTGAAGTTACTTAGGAAAATCATAGGGTATGATGTTATTTTGTCGCGTACTGTGCGTAGACTTTTATAACTGACTGTACCGTAAACATATCGGAATCAGGATTGGCAATGGTTCCCCAAAGCATCATAACCTTCCGAAAGATTCACCGCGTAATCTCCAGCAATCAAACGTGAAACGAACATAGCCGATGACAAAAGCCCGAACACTGCAACAGCTCTAAACCAGCCCAGTTTCAGCCAATCCATATTTGTTCGGGAAATCCGCACCTGGCTCGCGTTCAGGGACTGTGGAATCGCGTCACAGCCAGGACGCAGCGACCGTGGCCGCCATGTTGCCGCACTATAGCCATGAGACCCGTCGGATTAACGCTAGCGTTATTTATGAGCGTGTTTGGCCATTCTAAATAATATTTTGCGGTTCTGACCGCCTGTAACCATTGGCTCGATCTTGCTGCTGATTTTCCGCCCGGTTTTGAATTGTACTCTGTCCAAAAAGACCAGTAGAAAAAATAAAAAAAAGTTCACGTGATTGGTTTATTGTTTATTATTGTTTATTTAACAGGTTTAACAGCTTTGTATACATTATGTGATTTACAGTAATTGAATTAACACTGAATTGAGTTGGTTTAAAAAGGTGACATACGGTGAGAAGAAATCAAATTGATCGGAAAGGTTATTAGGATGCATTGTTGTACGATTAACACAATTATGCATTCTATAGATAGTATGGTGAGCCTCTTGACGGAAGAGGATTACGTGTACTGGAAGCTGGTTTATGTATTACCAGACTATACAAAGATAGGAGTTCAGGAAACATAATTTTGTTATTTAATACTTTTGTACAAGAGTGAAATCCGATTTTATGCTTCGAATATCAAGAGGGCATAAATTTAGTTTTGTTTGTATCCCTGCGTAAGCATGGTTCGATATAACTATAGGTACTCCCATATTCCCAGGTAATAAAGGTATCTTAATGTGTTGGAATTTTTAAAATCTTTGGCAACCCTACTAATACGGCCTAGAGTTTTGAAGGCTGAAGCTGTTACTTGTATAAAGTGTTCATCAAATGTGAGATTTCATGCAAAATGAATTCCAAGATCGCGTGCATTTTCCTTAGATAATAATATAGAATATAGCTTATGTGAGAAACGGATTAAAAAACATTTAAGTACGTTTAATAGTAATCTATTTAAGTTACATCACTCATATAAACAGTTGAGGTCATCTTGTATAAGCAAATGATTGTTATGATCGTTTATGGTAAGAAACAGCTTTAGATTGTCCGCAAAAATTAAGAAGTTACAGTATTTAAAAGACTTATAAATATCATTTATAAAAATGATAAACAATAAAAGTCCAAGGTGTGAACCCTATGGTATACCAGATTTGATATCTGTTTTATAAGAAAAAAAACAGCAGTTAAGTGGCAACAGGGGTGAATTCGTAGTGATTCCTTATCAACGGCCCTGTAAACTAACCGAGGCGGAATTTTAATCCTCACCGTACCTAATATCTTAAAATACCTGGATTTCATTGGCTTCAAGTGTGAGCTCTTGCAAAGTAAACGGTACTGCAAAACTTAATAGTTTCCAAATGTGGACGATGTGGCCACATTAGATGGTCAGGCCCAATAAGGAGGAGATGCGTGGAATTTGAACGAATACTCAACAAATTTTTGTTTGCCTGTTCGTGGTGATCACTACTGATGTTCAAACTTTTGTACCGTCTAATTTTGAGGGTTCGAATAAACTGTAAAGCTGTACAAGGAAAAGCTCTTCATTTTCGCGTTTAATCCAACACGAGCACCAACAGTTTGTTGTCGTTCTATCTGTGCCCTTTATAAACTATTTGTCCAGGGTAGAGAATCCTCATTGTCTAATACCAGTGCGAAGCACTTTTTTTCGTCGGAGTAGATATGATGCTTTGGTAGAGAAAACTCGTGCATTGCGTCCATGTAGAACTTGTCATCTGCGTTACAAAGGTCATGCTTAGCGTAGCTAGAAAAATAAGGTAGATTTCAAGGTGAAGAAGTGGGAGTGTATCGTACAGCGGAGTGGGGGACGTAACGGGTATAGGAATAGAATATCATATTGTATTGTACCGGTCTTATATCTACCAAAGTTTGGGCTCCGCTGTGACTTGTCCGGTACATTTTATACGTTTCTTCACCTTATTTTATACTTTTTTCATGTACAGAGAATAACTTATTTCATTGCAAAAAAAAATCAGTCATCTGCATCTCTACGTCACGCTTCGTTCATAGCTCAGAATTATAATGTTCGCCCCTTATGTCCCCCACTTCGTTCCACGATACAAGGCAACGAGGGCCGCTGCGTTAGTCTACCCTCCCCTACTTCTTCGCCTTGAAATCTAGCTTATTTTTCTGGCTACCCTGGTCATACTTCTGCACGCCTGCGCTGCGAGCGGTAAGTTTGCAAGACGTCAATTGTTATTGAGCGGGAAAGGCTACCTCCTTAACTGACTACCAAAATTGTAATATTTTTTATAATGCCGGAATAATTATAAATAATTAATTTATTTATTCAGATACAAGAACGTGATCGTCTTGTTGGCAACCATGACATCGAACCCCCTAGCTTCCACCCAAGATACGTGACTTACACCTATTGCCACACTGGTGATATCAATCTTGTGCCTGACTCACTGCTCTAAAACTTCATTAACATATGCATGTTACACAAATGTTGACTCTTTTCTTATTTTAAGTAAATCTGTAATTCTCAAAAATAGCAAACGTTCCGTCCAATCATAAGTTTCGATGCGATCCGTCATTCCAAACGGTTGTCCTACCGAAAATCGGGAATTCTGTGTAAATCTGGTGAAGCGTACCAAACTTCCTTGCCCGTCTCTACAAGATTAATGAGCGAGCACCGTAATAAGATAGTGACACGGTAGCTCACGACTTTTGTCCGGCACCCGATAATATTAACGAAACGATAACGATGGGGGCGTGGTTCCTGCGGCGGCACCCGGTGCATCCGATCTAACGATTTCCGCACCTGACGTAGCCGCGCACACGCTTGCACACCGGGACACACGTACACGTATCATTACGCAATTCGTAGTAAGGTATTGACACAAGGGCAAAATACATAATCTGGGCTAGCACGAACTTAGCTCGAGAGCGCAGCCAGATATCCAGCGCGGAAGTCAATATTTGCGGACGTCATGGAATTTCGCGTAGCGCGCCACCGTGTATCGAGAGCCGGGCCAGCCCAACAGCTACGTGAGTGCGCACTCACTTTGTCAGGTGTACATAACATGATGCGAACGATGTCCTGTGAACTGTGTAAGACGATCAGGCAGGGATTTAACCGACTGCGTTTCCAGGGATGCGTTTCCTGGATAGATTGATCGGATCGATATTCGTACCATGATCGGACCACATAGTATCCGCATTCCCCTTTGCCGGGTGATTCCGGCGCATTCGAGTTGGACTGCGAATGCAGTCAAGTTCTTTGAGAATGAATTCAGGGAAAGAAGACATTTGTGTGATTTTCGATTGAATTTACAGTGATTCGATATATGTATTGCGGTAGTTCACAAAACTGCCACAGTAATGACAGTAGTGATCGTATATCAATTAACCCCTTACCTTACGATTTTTTTATCGATCATGTACGTTAGTGTTTGTTACTCACTACCTTGACACGGTACCAAGTGCGAAGTATTATCCCTTTTTACTCGAGAGGTGACAGTTAGTCGTCTAATAATAATAACTTTACAGATTTTTAAGTGCAAAATATTGACTAAGATTCGCTTATATATAGGAAAGTTCTATAAAATGTAGAACGGAAGATGGAATTCAGGTGTGAAAAATAAAAGTGAAGCGATTAAAATATTAATAAAAGTATATTTAAAACAATTTAACAAAAACAACTTAAACGACTTTACAACTTAGCAACTTTAACACTCTTTCTACGTTCACAATCAAAACCTTTCTTCTACGTTAGTCAAAAGCTTTCTGACTCGCGCTCGCATTTTCCCCGTCATATATTCTTCCAAACACTCGTTTCCTTTCATTCTAATTGTCAACCTTTCTCACTCTATGCATTCGGTCACGACCACCCAGAATTTCTCAGTCGCACTGTTTTCTCAAGTTCTCATCTTTCACGCCTTAGAAACATTCAAGCCCAAACATTCTGCGTTCGCACGACAATCGCCCAACTCAAGCACTCTTCAGACTTTCCCAAACTTGCATCCGCTCGATCGCATTCCTACATATATTAAACTTCATTTAGTTTAGTTAAGTCATATAATAAAATTTACATGTATAACTGTTTAACCTCCGGTCTGATTAATAAACAAACCGACTAAAGTCTGAAAGTTTGCGGAACTATCGTTTGGCGACCGACAGTCGCCTCTCGAGCGCAAAGGGTTAAAATACTGAAGTTAAGGATACTTGGAGTTAGAAGCATGATTCTTAAACTTAATCTTTCTCACAGTATCACACGAATAAATAACATATTTATTCATGCTTGAGATTTTCTAATTATTTTCAATAGTGTAGAGAAGGTTATCTTCCATTTACCGTTTGAAATATCATTTTAAAGATTCATTCTTCCCTCCTTTAAAAATTCTGTCTCGTCTGATTCACGTTCTTTTTTCTTGCATTCTATATATTATTAGGCATTCATTTCGCTTTATTTTAATCCTTCATCTCTCCCTTTCTCTCTTGATACACTTCGTTCTCAGTCTTGGGTTATTTCAAACATTCGTCATTCACAGCTCTGTTATTTACTTTAAGCAAGCTGTCGTTTTGAAACGCTACTATCACTCAACCCGAGGATCTATTTTAGAGTCAAACTTTGTTATATTATGTTATAATTTAATCTAAACTTTCACGACCTTAATGACTTTCAAAAGTGTTGAGGGGTTATGTGAAATAAAAAGAACTCGTGCAAAAAAGCCACTATGTAAATAATTATGTATATTCAGTAAAATGATATCCTCGATGATGTCTACAAGATAGGTCTACAAGAACTAAAAACTGCAAACACGGCAAATCCTCAGACAACGTACTGTAAAACAGTTGGGGAAAGGGAATTCGTTATTTTCGAATGTATTTAATATGTAGAGTTTCTCACGAAGGACAAATAAATATTATTTTACTAAAACAAAAAGAAAGCTAAAGAAAAGAAAAATTAAACAGAATAATCCGTTGTTTGTATTTTTGCTTCTGAGAATTTCATTTTTTCAAATTCGATCAATTCCGTGAGGAGGTATCTTTTTGACTTATTTTTCGAATTCACCCCTTACAGTGCAGCAGATAGCCACTTTGTCAGCCGTTGCCTCAAGTAGGTGCACGCATACTCTGCCAAGGGCTCACACAGGCTTACGCATACGCTGACACAAACAGTTGTTGATTGATATCTTGTAAAGAATTAAACGAGTGTCATCGAAATTCGGTATCCACGGTTTACTGCTCCTATCCTTGTGTAAATCTTATCGGTACCCTGCTGCGGTCTTCAGAACATTTTTGTCTTAGACGTGTTTCTATATCGCTAAAAAATCTCATTAATTTTGAATGATAAATAAAGAAATTATTACTAATTGTTTACCGTGTTATTTTAATTTTGTATTGAAGAACATTATTCTTGTTCTTTTTAATGAAATTAGAAGACGAATGACTAATCGGCTATTTAAACTCCTTAGAACAACAGGCATTACCTCAGAGTTGATATCAAAATTGATAAGGTGGGAATTGATCCCAAACTTTTGCCCGGGAGTGTACGTTTACACTTTCATCGAGCTCAACGCGTTGTCCTTGGCAAGATGGCCGCGTCATCGGTGTTCGCTAGTTACTAATAATTACTGTAGCAAGGGCTCATTAGCCCGTGAGCTCTACTATCTATGCCAAGATTTCTATTATTACCCTCGCGTAACCTGTGACCGCTCACGTAAGCTTACGTTTGTAGCTGCTCATCGGTATTCATAGACAGTTGCGACGCAGGTGTTTACGTTAGAGCGTCGTTTATTTCAAAGGAGCGTTCGATGTTAAGCTGCGGTCACGCACAGAGAGGTAAGCGGTAGAACGACAACGTGGCAGGCGTCAATATTAGCAATAACAAACATAATTGAAGACAGAACGGCAGCAAATTGTCTGCTCTTCGTTATCGTTCAGTTACTGCGTAGCCTATTTTGCACAAGTCTATAAGTTTCAATTTGTGCCGCTTTACCGCTCCGTCGCTCACGTCTGTGTACAGTACACGACAAAATGGCAGCGCACTGTGTGATTCTCAGCGTTTCCCGAGCAACTTCAACGTGGTATATCTCGGCAGAAAAACATCATATAGTTATAAATCAAATTTGATTTCACAGAGAAGATTAGTGCTATACGATACTGTTCACAAAAATATTGCAAAAAATTACCATTTTCGAAATATCATCTTAAATATTACAAAAATTATTACTTATTATTCATTGATTTCTTGAACTTACTATTATAGATTACTTTTTTGCTATTCGGATTTAGCACGCGAAAATATGTATGTAAGAAGTCTTTCGTGTTGTTATGCATTAAAACTGCGTTGATTTGATTTTTCGTATCTGTACTATCATTTTTCAATAAAAGAGATTAAATTTGCAGTGAAGAACGTAACCTATAGTTAACCTTCATCTGTACTCATCTAGCTTTCATGTTCTCGCTATCAGAGGGACAGCTAACTAACTTTCTCGCAAGTATCGGATTCCTACATGGTTCGCATATATACGAGTTTAGAACTGTCCTTTCCTATCCCTGTGTATAAGACAGGGTTTGCCAGATAAGCTTTACCGATAAGTCCACTAGCAGATTTCGGACGAAACACCCATTCCCCTACCTTTTCCTTTAAACCTTTAACTCTGGCTAGCGGGATACATCGTGATAAATTGGTGTCGAAATGGGTTTTCAAACAGGGAGACAAGCGAATGGTAGCAACCGCTACACTATATATGGATCCGTATGCAAGATTTTCATATATTACGTTAGTCTCAAGAAATATCAAGAATTGTACAGAATACTATCGTATAACTAAATACTTGAGAAAGGAAGAGAACGTAGAAAATCATGTTTCATTTCAGATTTCAAGCTGAATTATCCCCAGCGTCTCCTTATTATACTCTATAAACAAATTACTTCACCTACCCTCTCTTCCACCCCCCGAGTACGAAATATGGTTTTACCTTTCCGCTGCGCTGTTTTACTTACCCTCCCCGCGATGCCCAGATTTCCGACCCGGGTCCTCCATTAGTCTCCAGAAATATCTCTGAACACGTCCCTCGGCCAAAGAAACGTCGTCACACTCCCCCGCGCGACGAATTAAACCCGCATTAATTTTCCGTCCCTGGGAGGGATGCAGCACGAGTGCAACCGTAAAATAATCCCGGACGCCGCGAACGCAAAAAGGCGGCGGTTCTTTACTGGCCAGTGGCCCCCTAAAAAGGTCCGTTACACGAATCTTGCGTTACAACGCTGGGCGTCGCGACGTCACGGAGCTGCCTCGTAACGAAGGAGGGAGCGATGCAAATTGCGTCAAGTCATCGCGGTCTGCTCCTTTTCCCGCTGCTGGATGCAGCTCGGCAATTCGAAAAAGGATCCTTCTGGCCCTTAAGTAAAGGGAAACATTAATCTAAGCAAAAGGGGTTGGAAGCTGGATGCGAGGGGCGAGCGCAGAGGGTGTCAGCTGTGAGTGACGTGCCTTCAGCTGCCCCCCTCTTCCACGACCATTTCTGTCGACCCTCCCCCCTTAAACACTTTTCGCTTCCCTACGCACTGTCAATGTACACTCCTGTTCGAAAGTTTGTACATATCGGGACAAACATGCTGGAGATTATGAAACTGGTCTAAGTCGAACATTTGAAAACAGTTATTTTATCGATCAACTTATATGGAAGTGAGTCAAATCACGAAAAATGAGAATATAAATTTTAGAAAAAATTTTTATCTTAAATCATTTTCATAGACACAGCTAACACGATTTAGTACAGTAAACAATATGGAATTGGTGTTTAAATATACTACTGCGATAAATTATTAATATAAAAGATTTTAACACTGTTCCTACTACGACCGGTCAAATGACCGTTTTTAAAATTTTGATTAGAATTTCATATATACAATGTAATTGAATCGCCTTCAAACTTCAGATTTTTCCTCAAATATACGTATTATATATTTTTCAATGTTCACTTCTTTTTTCATTGTTTATTTTTTGAAAAAAATTTGTAGCCTGTCTCACATGGAAATGTCGCGGTAGGAATAGGTATGCGTGAAGTGTCGGTAGGAATAGTGTTAAAAAACTTTTCAATTTGTCCAGCTATTTTTGAACTATAGTGTACGGTCTCGAAATGCGATTACACCTCGCGTTTCTTTCGCGTTTCTCCTTCAGGAACTGTACTTTACCGCTCTGTTTACCATTCCTAAATCACCAATATTTCGCTATTTCACGAGCGGTAACGCATTCAATGACGACGTTGTTTGTCTTAGTTGCAACTTGTTACACATTATAAATCCAAAGTAAGATGTATATCAAAAGCTGTTTAATTTATTCGAAAGTTCAAGTTTATGATTTCTGTTGTTTTTCTTCTTGAACTATTTAGGTTTTACCGACATCAATGTACACACTATCAACGCACAATCACTTATTGTCTAATTTATAGGATACAATACCAATAGAGATCGATAAAGAAGTCACTAAATGCTGATTATGAATTTAAATAATAAGATTCTGAATCTGATAAATTTAACACAGTTAAATGTAATATGGTAAATCTTTAATAATATTTTGTATTCAAAACGATCTTTGTATCGAAAATCGGCACGTGTTTAAAACCGACTCATTAGCAATGGTATTAGCGAGGGTCTCGGCTCGGGCGACCGTTATCATTCTGTTAAGGCGAATTTAGGCTTTACATTTTGGATGTGCATTCCGGAGTGTTCGCACCATGGAGTGTTCACACCATTTGGCGACTGGCTACACCGATTTTTCTTGAATGTTTACCTGCTTTCTGGATACGTTTAGAGTTATCATTGTTGCTCCATTGCGGATGAATCATCTGCGATACACATTCGATTCGTCAAAGTAGAACTCGGCTCTACTTCGTCCACTGTTCACCTTAGATGTTGATTTTGAAGGAAATGTAGATGGAAATAATTGTTAAATAAATGCGACTCCATATATATATATATGGTTTTAATCAATAAAAGACAAAAAATATAATAGTTAAATCAATACCATACGCGCGGGTTCCCTTCTTACAATGGTTTTTACTTCCGCCTTGTTACTCTCTTGTTTTAGTCTTGTTGTCTTGTTACAAAATGTAACGCGATACAATTAACATACAATGAACCATTTAAAAAAACCCATGATTTTCTACACTGTGTTCTGTTTCAGTGCTTCCTTGCGACTATCCATCCGTACGCATCCTCCCTCTCACTCACTCACTCACTCTCACTCACTCTCTCTCTCTCTCTCTTTTTCTCTCTCATTAACTCTTTCTCTCATTCAACAACAATATTTACACTTTTCATTATAAACTAATTATCCGGGATGTACACCTAAAGTGTAAAGCCTAAATTAGCCTTTAGAGCCAATATCCGGAAGAAAGTCGAGCGACTTTGAATATGTTTTTGTGGAATATTGGTGAAACTCAGAAACGAGCTACTGGTATATACTTGGAGTGTTGAAAAGGATACCGAGAAAGAAAGTACAAAACAAAGCACGAGGAAAGTGATTTTTCACCTCTTTCGCAAGGGCGATACGTTCTTTTGAGTTTTCCACAGAAATGCAGGAAGTTCTCGCTTCGTTTTCTTCGTGATCGATTTTCCGGTCAAGTCGCCGACCCTTTCATGGATGCGGATCTCTTTCCTGTTGGTCTTAAAGCTTCCGGTTTGAAAAAGGAATACGTTGATAAGAGTGCTGTATATTAGATGAGCGGAAACTTAGACAATTTCTTTTATTCAAACAACGTTGCGTTTTTTATCCCAAAGACGAATTGAGAATTCGGTAGACTCCCATATAGCGCAAGTTCCTATAACGCTCCAAGAATATTGCAACTACTGTTTTTATATAACACGATTTCTCGTACAACGCGTTAAATAATAAGATACAAGAATTCCGCGCGTTTAAAAATTGAATCTGCTTTAGTAGAGCATTACGCTGCTCTATACGTTATTTTAGATCATTCAAACACGTTCGGTTTCCAACAAATCCAGTTGGTGAAACGAAGAAAGCTATAGTTTTTTTCTTCAATATGCAAAGTCAGCCATCTTGCAATACTGTTTGACTGAAACGTTATAAACTGTTTACTGTGTTTTCAGTTTCCACAGCCCACTTTTAAATATTTTTATAATTTATTAACTGGGACCTTAGGAAACATTCTTCGTTTTTACCGAATACTTTGTTTTTTTAACATTTAACATTAATTATTGCCGAAGAGAAGTCATGTAAAGAGTTAAATGTTGTGCTGATAATTAATCTGTGGATTTTTATGCAAATTCCAATGTTTAAAAACACGCCTAAAGAAATGGACCTCGCACAGAGATCTAGTTTGGCCTGTAAATAGTGTAACTTTTACTATACTTGGGATATTTTGTATATTTTTACACATTATGTGCATTCTGTACTTTTCTATATACTTGAATTTTTTATAAATGCATACAAATGCGTAGTCTACTGATAATAAAAAGTATAGTGCAATAGTTATGACTACCACATGTTATTACGAAGGCGATCCGAATCATTACGAGCAAAAATTAATGATAGTCACGATACGTTCATCACTGAGATAAAACGAGGGTGCGACTTTTGTCACGTTATTGAAATTGACGCATATATGCGTGTATGCGTGGGTGTTTCTGAAAGTATATTTCAATACTGCGATTGCACGGAAAATGTCATTAAATCGGACGGACGCTCTTTATTAAACGAATTCCATCGTTCTATCTTTGCATTCCATCGGAAGTTGCTCGATTTTCTCCAATTCGATTCCGTTCTCTTAAATATCTTAACTCTGCTATTCCATTCCAGAATTTATAGTTTTTTAGGATCGCCACCCTACTCCTTCACAAAGATAAGGTACTGCTTGCGATCAGAACGCCTTGCGAACCCAATCAACTCATACAAATTTGAGAATTTCCCAATTAACCCCATACTAGCTGACGATATGCAGTTTGGGAAGTCCGCATCGCGCACCCTAAAGCCGCGTCCACATAGAAGAGAACAGTTCGCGAGCAGCTCGCGAGCAGCACACGAATTGCTCGCGTGCGGTTCGCGAGCTGTTTGCCAACGGAAAATGCAGCATATCCAGACTGGAGCTCGCGAACAGTTACAAACTTGTTCGCTCTGAATTCATGGGCAGTTCGCTATTAGCTTTTGCCATATACTGTGTTACAAACGCGTCCAGATACGCTTCGAGCTCGCGAACAGTTTCTTTGATGTACCGCTTGCCGAGCGAACACTGTTCGCTGTTCGCTGAGGAGTTCGCTGCTCGCTGCTCGCTGTTCGCGAAAGTGTCCACACTGCGGGCGAGCACAGCTCGCAAACTGTTCGCGAGCTGTTCGCGAACAGCAGTGTGGACGCGGCATAACACTTTGAAACTGTCCCACCGGATTAGGTAAGGTTGCTCAAATCGTACCCTTTAAGGAAAAATCCGCATAAAACTTAGGATTTATCGAATAAATAGAAATTAAATGTGTTATTTAAAGCTTGTGTTAATATTGTTGTTATTTATTGTAACGAAATTGAAAAATCTATATGTTTTCATTTAAAATAAGCTATATCTTTAAAAACCTACATTGGCACGCACAAGTAATCGGTTTCCTAAATCGTACCACCCATAGACTAAGTCGTATCTAAGAATTCAATAAAGTAACAATAATGTTTAAAACGTACTTTTTATTTATCTGTTTATATAAAACATAAGTATTCAGTTAGTACAAACATCACACACAAATTTTTTTATTCTTTTGTCCACTCCAGCGCATAAATCGTGAATCCATGATTTGCATTTCAAGCATTTAATCATGTTTTCCTCCCGATCTTCTCCGAAAATAAAACAAAACCAATCACTTGTCTTCTTTTTAACGTTTAATTCCAATTCTTTTTTATTCTTCCTTTTTATTCCTACGTTTCTTTTATTTGCCGCATTTTTTGTTTCCTTTATTCTGCGTTGACGTTATTTCAACTGATGAGGTAAAGCATCCACGGAATACTTTGCTGTGATTTATTATAGGAATAGGAACTAAGATATTTAATTGCTGTTTTATTTGGTTTGTAGGCGTGTCCGTTTCTTCCTCACGGATTTGTTTAGTTTCTTGTGTAACCACTGCAGAAAGCTCTTCTTGATTACTGATGTCCAACGGAGGAGTACCTAAAGAGTCTTTAATCACAAGTGTAGAAGCGCAAAAATCATTATCAAATTCATGCCAAACTTCCTAATCCTCAAAAGTAGCATTACCGGCACGCTCGTGTCGCAAATGCCGATGAAAAACTTCCCGCAGCTTCCGTAAGACGGAACAGTACCGGTACGATTTAGGACACGACACAAGTTACATTTAAAAGTAATGTAATTTAACATTGAATAAAATTAATACGATTTCGTTTCGACCAAACGATTATGTAAATTCTTCTGAATTTATATCTAAGAAGTAACACAATTTTAACAATAATTAATGTGCAAAATTAATTTCCAGACATAGGCAAAAAATTATATGAAAACTGAAATAAACCTATCTGAACAGATTGATTAATAACGAGGCAGATTTACGATAAAAAATGAAATATAAAATATTTGATTGACTCAAATGTATGTGTTGTAGTTGTATGCGCTGTTATCGCTATAGTTCATTCAAAATTCAAGTGGTACGACTTGAGCAACCTTACCTTACTTAAAAACCGAGTTTCTAACCCCAAGACCAGCTCTTTACCATCGAAACCTTGCAATAAACACACTACCGAGTCGGACGTAAAGTAAACCCTTTCGTATATCGTCCATCACACCTCAATCTTTAATCTTCCTCAAACATCCTTTTGAACGCATCACGCCACCGTCAATGAATTACCTGGGACATGTACAAATTACCAAATAATAATTACCATATATACAAAACATCTGCAATGGTGCAGTAGGTCTTCCATAACTCGAAACGAGACGCTGGTTTTCATTATTTTAACGCAAAGTAATTGCAAACATGAAATTTCTTCTACTTTTTCCAAATATCCGAATTTTATACTTTAACTATTTGAATGATCACGACGTTTCTTCTTTCCTATGTCCAAAAGTGCCAGTGCAATAGGCTGTATAGGCGACATAACTACACCTTTGATTTTTGCTTGGAAACTATCAATTGGAAAACGGAAAAGAGCCATGGCACTTAAACCGCTAAGCTAAACAGTTGAGAGTATTTCGCTTAATTTTCTTAATATTTTTTATGTTGCTTGGTCGAAGCACCTTAGTACTTTCCGATTGACGTATTGAAGTGGACTGTTTAATGAATTTGGTTCTATGTTACGAGGGGTACTATCTATCGGTAGTTGTTTGTTGACTACTACTTGTTCGGATTTCGACTGAGTCCCGATGTTCGTAAGGAGCCCATGGAGGGATTGACGCTCGCAAAAATGGGGGAAACTCAAAATTAATCAAAGAAAATGCTTAAGCACTTTGCATATTCCAAACACGTAAAAAATCATGTGGTACTTGATTCAGTTTCATTTCACATTAAGTTTGTCGAAAGAACAGTGTGCAATTACAAGGTTAACCTCGTGCATTTCATTCCTTTCTATTGCACTTCAATTTGTGCATTAAGTCTAATCGCTTTTGTCCATAACAGTACAAGTTCATTTCAACGTACAGTGCACAAGAGGTTCTACAGGGTAACACTGAATTACTCTACAGTAATTCTTAAAAGAGGAACAACTTCTAATTGGTTTAGCGGCTGTTGATTTGTGTTATATCTTTGCCGAGAATCACTGAAAGCTTATCGACGTTTAGGGACGAAGATAGTAGAGATTGAAAATAATACTGTAATTGACTCTTGATAGCCTACTTACATAGAGTGAATTTAGTAATTGGACTATAACTTTTTTTTAATTCGAAAAAGAAGATTATTTTATATCTTAACATTATTAAGTACCTACATATGTAGTCGTAATGAAAAGAACATTTGTGAATTGTATCATTGATAATGCAAGTCATGCCAAAATGCGGATTACCGACTGTTGCAAGACATTATGAAAAGCTAGAAGTTGCTACTCAAAGATGTATTAAACTGATTCTAAAATATTAAAGTAGTTAATCAATACATTTATCAATAAACTATACGCTCCTTTTTTAGAAATGAAATATAAGTTTTCTTTGACTTATAATTTTAATTAATTATCCGTATCTATTATATTTAAATTCCATTGTTGAAATAAAAAGTCTGCCTATACTTTTTGAAGAACAACAAATTTGTGAGTCAATTTATTCATCAGGTGTATTCCATAAATTCGTGTTAACATTGCAAAAACCGAAGAATAAGTTTGTTACAGTTAGTTGGGAGAGACGAGGCTGGCTTTTAATGCGCTAGGCAAATGAACTGATTAAAATACGAGGCTGCTAATTGTTCCTTGCTTCTTGCGAGTGCTGAATCTGGAGGCAATGCTTCGTTGGAGTATAATAAGTTTACAAGTTGAGGTACTTCGAGGTGTTTATACGATACTGTTTGGCATTTCTATCAATAATAAGCAGCATCCACTATAGTCTGCCCAACGTGACAAGATAGTGAATAGGACAAGGTCGGCACACAGTTTTAGGTGTTCCATAATATAAGAAAAAAAAGAAACTTCGAACCTACACTTCAAGGGCTTACAGCAATATGAATTTTATCTCACCACTTTCCACCCTGGCCGCTTCAAGAGAAGTCTTCCTACTTTTTGCAATTTCAATGAAAAACACGAAAAAAGATTCTTCCTGGACCACGTTGTGCACATTTGGTTGTCGTTGAGCTTCGCAATACCGTTGACCTTGCGAGAATCCACACTTGAGACTAAAGAGATCTATACATTGTCAGGTACTAATGGTAAAATATTCTCAATCAAATCAAGCAATACAAAATTATATAGCAATACTACAATTTAATATGTAAAATGATATGGAATAAATATCAAACAGTAGAAAATATTAATACTAATTTTCGTTTATTATCGAGACACAGATAATGAAGAGACAGTTATAGTTGGAGGAAAGTATTTGCTTGGAAGAAGTCTTGAATAAACACTTTTGCCCATAACTGAGATAATTAATGAAGAGTGTATCAGTTTTTTATTAGTTAAGTGCCTTGATAGTAAATGCTTTGACTATAGAAACCAGAAAGCGCAAGTAAAATCCAGGAATTTTCTTCACGATTAATCCTAGAACCCCTGAGCTTCGATCTGTTACGCGAACTTCTAAGGGGGAAGGGCAGAGTTCCTCGATCCCACACTTCTTTTTATACATTTATCCTGGAAAAAGTTGCTTTTTGGAAAATTTTTCGCAATGTCGGGATATGCTATAATTTATAAACAAGACAACATATGTTTTTGCGTTCAATTTGTATTGATTTATGTATATTTACAAAATTAAATACTATTATAAAATAGTATAGTAACGTGCAGCTAGTTTGAACTTGATTCTTCCGATTCTCCTGATAAACATGAATGGCAGAGTATAGTATTAAATGAATGTTTTCTGCAAACATGGTTTTTTCATTTGTAACAACTTTGTATTGATTTTAATAAACTATTATATTTTATGCATCTGCTTTTATCCTCCATTATACACTGGTAACATCTTCCCTTTTTTGTCGGTTCTGTATCTTTTCGTATTTTAGTTCGTAGTGGCTTTCCAGTTAAAGTTCCCAATTAGTTACATAGTTTCATTCTTCGTTCTGTAATTTTTATTCTTTGGAGAAAAGAAGAGCGTAAGGGTCCACTTCGTGTGATCGCCACCGCACCGTGGAGTACCGTCATCGCTGTGCGTAGTGTTATATTTCTCTTATGCTTACTAATTTTTCACATATAGCAACGGGAACCTTACTATTAAACTTAAATGTGTATACAATAATAAATAATTTTAAGAGAATTTTTTACGAAAGGAAAATGTTTTTAATTTTAGGTTTTTCAATTTGTGGGTTTGTGGACCCCCCCCCCCCCTAGGAGTTCTAGCGTTAAATACCCTTTTCAAATTAATATTTTACTTCTTAATTGCTTTCTGTTGTAAAAATGATGGCACAGAGATACGTTTTACGTTTTATATATCTTGCTTCTTAAATTAGCACTAATAATATTTCTTCTCGCATCCTGCGCGTCGCTCCTGCTAGGATCGCTTCTTGTAGCCATTCGCTCACGCACACACATGCACACACACTGCACTGCGAACATTGCTTGTTTCACTCGTCAGTTCTTAACTTACACTTTCTTCTTTATGATAAGTGAAAATTTAAATCAATTTGTGTATCCACTTCGTATGAAATCGATTTTACTATCCTATGTATTCTATAGATAGTTTCGTATTTTTGCATGTGTTCTAAAACTGTTTGTCAGTGATAGTAGCTTAGCTATGGCAAGGGTTAAAATTCTTCGGTTTGTTTGCAAGAGACATCAGTAAAGAACCACTATGAATTCACATACGAGTAGCGGCCGCTTAATTGCTGCCGCATTACCAATCACGTGAACTTTTTTTAATCTCTTCTATCTCATCTCTTTGGACACAGTGTAAAAGATCGGTCATAACAAAGGAAGAGGTGGCTTCTGAGCTCTGGAAATGAACGAAATTGAACTACTCTACCATTTAGTTATTAGAATCATCCGCGTGTTATACGGTAGCGTTTTCATTTTAATCTCCGTGAAATTGAAATACCTGAAAAGATACGTAATACGTGAAAAATTGCTTGAAATAATTGTGGTGATACATGGTGGTAGTACAAAGTAATTAGTATTTTTTCACGTGATTAATAACTAGATTGCGGATTTTTACGTATTTATGAGAAAGTAAAACATGTCAGAAACATGTAACGATATAGAAAATATTCAGAATGAAGCACGCATTATAATATTCAGAGAGTGAAAGGAATCTTTACGTAGATTCCACTTTTCTAATTTTATCTATCAAGTTATGAATTTTGCATAAAAGTCGCAGTCTGTTTTCGACATAAATCTTTCTTAAATTTTAATCAAGGGATCAAAATAATAAGTTAGCTTCGTTTTTGAAAGTACAAATTATCCTTCATTAGGAAATTAAAGATGCAAATGAAAAAGTCAGAAAAAAAAGGGAATGTAAATTTCTGTGAATCTTTAGCAATTGAAAAAATTTTGTATGCTTTTGTATGTTCACTAACTGTGTCGCATTAAATTGTTTTTTTTCAGTTTTACAGTTATAAAAAATTAAAATGTACAATATTACATGAAATTGATACAATGTAACATGAAAAGTTAAATAATGTTTTTTTTTTATTATCTGTAAAAAAAAAATACAAAGTTGTTCGATTATATTGAAGAATGAATTTTTTGGTTTTTTGGAAATGCTAGAATTTGAAATTTCCCTTTCTTCTATAGATCCTTCAATAGTCTTTAGCAGCTATTTCGTCATTCTACCAGTGAAAGTTAACTTTTTTAAAAGATACTGACACATATATGTATAGTTTATTTTAAGCACGATCATGATAATTTTTGGGAATAAATAATTATTGAGAAAATAGAATCTTCTACTGAATTTCAAAATCTTTCTAAATCATCATTCAAAAAGAAAAATCAAGATTACATTGAAGGCTTTAATAAATTCATTCTTCAGTTAGTTAAAATAGTAATATGGATCGAAAATGACTCGACATTAAGTAGATAGGGGTTAATGCACGTTCGAAACTATAGCATCTGATGTGTCCCTAGCCTAATTTTTCTTTACCTTTTTCAGGTGAGTACTGTATTCCCAGATGTTCGCCTATTAACGTCATCCCAGTGGTGAGTAACTAGATTCTGCCTCCGAAACGGGGACTTTCTCAGACAATTTGATCGTGTCCCGATAACGGGACACGTTCGCCCTCCACGTACTCGTTCAACGTCAAGCACGGTGGTTTAACAGGTGATGCACCCCGGTGAAAATAACCAGCGAAGTTGTACCGGCCCCGACGGTAATCGGGACGACCTCGTTTTCGGGTCTTTGACGAACGGTATTCATCTTAAGGCGAATTTAAACTTTGCGCTTTGGATGTCCATCTCGAATGATTCATCCAAGGTGGATTTATAGTAGAGATCTCGATATCACGTGTATCTTATTTCACGCGTACACGTGAAAATAATATAAACGTGCTTGAATTCGTGTAATTTTTAATAAACGTGTACTTGTAAACGATTAAACATGTACAGTTATGAGCAAAACCGAGTTCGCTTTCGACTAAAGTAGTGTCCATTTTTTAATTGCTATAACTTTGTAAAAAAAAATTGCACCACAATCTTTCTAGGTTCGCTTTAAAGAGCAAACTCTCTTCTTTCCCGTTACTGAATGAATTATTTTGAAAGTCTTCCTGAATTAAAAAACGATTGCAAATGTGAAGACAGTATTTAAAAAAAAAAAAGGAAAAAATTTAAAAGATTCTAGTTCGATAGAAACATTTATTTTTACATTCAAAATTAAAATGACTTCGAAAATCGAATTTTCCTCTTTATGATGCTCTCCTTGAAAGTTGTTATATAATTTGTTTTCTTCATTTTATTCTATTTTGTATAAGGAGCTTTTGTACCAAAGTTACTAGACAGTTTCTAACAATGTCCAATACATTCCTCCTACACGGTAGAATAAAATGAGGAGAAAAAATTATATATCAAGTTTTAAGGAGTGCACTGTGAAGAGGCGTAAGAGGATTTTCAAGAAAATTCGATTTAACAGCGTGAAACAGAAGAATCCGCCCTTTAAAATAACTATAGAAACAATGTTGTACGCCCTTTTCTTTTACAATACTACAGCAGTTCAAGGATGATTTATTTATTTTTATTTTTATTTCAGATGAATGTGAACTCAGTTTTACTAATAACTGTATGTACTATTAACATACCCATATTATATTTTGTGTGATTATTTTATGTAGAATTATGTTTCCAACGATTAATAATAACAGCAACATTGCCATAGTCAAAATCTTTTATTTGCCGGAAATAGATCTTTAAGTTACATTTAAAAGGAATCTATTCCTACTGGAAAATGTCCAACATCCTTGTTTATTTCATGTGAAAATAAAACACGGAATTATTTTAATAAACATTGTTAATTGACACACTATTATATTTTAATGTATCAGGCAGCTTCAAAAGACAATAAATTTTTCCCAAATTATTTGCCTGCTTAAAAATTACATAATTGAAAATTCGAGTATTTTACTTTACATAAAATAATTGCGCAAAATAAAAAATATTAGTAGCAGACGTGTACACGTGTCTTAAAAATTACACAGAATAAAATTGTTGAATTTTCTGTATAATAAAAGATATATATTTATTAAAAAACAAAGGTTATTACAGTGGATGCAGTCGCATAAACAGCGAGTTGACAATTATACAAAGTGACCATGTAAGTAGTAAGAAGGAAATAAAAAAGACTTTATAAGACACGCCGTATTTTTTTTGCGATTCGAACGAAACTGACAATGAATGCAAAAGGGCCCGAAAGGTGATGCCATTCAACGCAATGTTGCACAGTGGTTCGAATCGCCAAAAATACGAACTACAGTCAAATATTCAACCTCGTTGGGAATCTACGAAATTTCAACCTTAGATTCGTATATCCATGGACCAACTTTTACCATGCAAGCTGGTTTTCATAAGTCATTCAGAATTTCTCGAGAAAGCTTTATTAGCTAGGAAAAATGTCGGTTTTAGAATGATCAAACTTTTCTTCTAAAATTTCACACTTTACGTCGTCATATTTATATGTTACTGGAATTTAGGCAAATCCAACTATATAATGTTAAAGAGTGTTCTTTCAGGTACAAGAATATATATAACTTTTTGGAATATACATATTTTAACCTCTGAAAAATATCGTTAAAAGAACCCCTATTTCTTCTTTCTCTTTTTTTTATTTAATGGCGATTACAAGGTGGAGGTTATGAGAGATTACGATGAATTTTACATGAGAGTTCTTGTTGGAACCTGTTAACGATATGTGCAACGGAATTTTTTGCAGAAACTCGCAAACTTTTAACAATAAATTATAACAAAGTTATAATAATAAATATACAGTTAAAATGCTAAAATCTGTTGATAACCGTGATATTTAGAGTCGTTATGTTTAGATATTAAGTAATGATGATGGAGTACAATTGTACTCAGGTATTTTGAAATGTTGTTAGTTAAAACTAATATGCCTGGCATTAAGCCAGGTTTACGATATCACCGCTAATGAATCCTAATTTTCACGGCTTAACAAGTATTTTGGAGTTTTTTCCAACAACTTAATAGCAAATGACATAGCATAAAGCCGCTGAGCCTGAAGCTTTGTCGCAGCGTCTCGTGACCCATGAACAGGTATGCTGACCTTAGTTTTACTACGTATGTAGGTGTACGCCATAAGTCCAACGCAGGGGATAATTTCAATCCTAATGCTTTTTGCATTCAGGAAAAATTACGATCACTTAAAAAGTTCACAGTGAATCGTTTTCTTTGAAAAAGTGGGCGAGTGAAATACTAGTTCGTAATATTTTTAAGGTTATACAGTGTTACACAATGGTGGAAAAGAAGATTACAAGGCTTATGTTACATAATTTAATAATGAATTTACCATATCAATCATTACAAGCAAGAAGGGAAAATGTCCTAAATGTTTTAATAAAAATTTTCCTGTCAGTGATAATCCAACGGTCAGCAAAAAAACTTAAAAAGTGCATTAGAAGCCATTTTTTTGTTAATTATTTTCAATGTTAGAATTCATATTATTAAAAAAAGCGCAGTATTTTTGAACAGATATAGTGAGTGGCTTTCAAAAGAAGTCATACTTTCTGAAGGAATTGTGCAATATTATCCTGGAACTTCATCAAGAAGAGGACCTTCATCAAAAAGCTTTGAAGAGTGTTGCAAAACCGTAAAATGCAGGAAAACCGAAGAACTTCGATGACATCATTCTTTTGCAGAAATAGTGTACGCAGCTATAATGAAACTGAGAGAAGAATAGAAATCAGCTGCCATGGTATTAAAAGAATACATCACATCGACACCGATATCTTCTGACATTCTTTACCCTCCGTATACTGTGCCGCAGTCTCCAATATTTTGTGGTAAGGCATACAATGACGACGTTATTTGTGTTAGTCACAAAGTGACGATAGCTTTGATACACACACACACGCATCATAAATCCAAAATAAGAAGTGCCAAAACAGACGACACAGATCAGTTTCTTATAATACCTTGTACGATATCGATGAGAGTTAGAAGTGACTCCGGCACAATTCTGCGAGTTACAGTACTCGGAGGGTTAATAAACAGCGAAAATCTGAAGCTCCACTATCGAAACTATCACCTGAAGAAGTGTCATCTATTATAATAACCGTGAATTTATCGAAAGAAGCATACAAAACATTGTATTCGTTAGCCAATATTCATGAACACCAAATATCCATCATATTATGAAATTTTTAAGGCGTAAAAACAATTATATCCGGAAAGAATAACTGTAACCGAACAAAAATGTGAAGTGTCATTACAGAACTGATTGAACAAAACTTTCAAAAGTGTAATAAACATAATTAAATCATTTGATGATGAAAGTGAATGTGCATTAACCTTATCTTGCAAATGGGGTTTTTCAGTTTTCCATCGCATAAACAAAAAATGAACATTGATAATTTTAAAGACGGAAGTCTTACTACTTTTGCTTCGCTTTGATTATCAGATAATAGTAATAATGAAATTGCATGGAAAAATTCCTCTCCATCATCCAGTCGTTTCTACAAAATGATTAGAATGTAATGGCTTCAAGAAACAGATAATGTGTCCAAACAAGAAGAGTAATCTATACATAAATAGGTAAATAAATTTGAACATTGGAACCCTATGCATGTAAAATACGATAAATCCATTTTCTTCATTTTTAACAATGATTGATGGGAAAGTTTGCAATGCGTTGGCTGATGCATCTGGAATACGGTGTTATATTTACAGTTACAATGTCGAAAATGAACACAATTAAGTCGATGGAAGAAAGACCAGCTCACTCAGGACATGTATGGATTCCGTTTATCAGTATTTCATTCGTACATTCGACAAATTGAATGTCTTCCTCACATTTCGTACAGATTAAATTTGAAGACGTGGAAAGTTCCAAAAAATAACAGATCAATTTTTGAGGAAAAAAAGGAAAGGTTTCAAGAAAGGTTTCGAAAAGACATGGGCCTATTAGTTGAAATATCAAACTCAGGGTATGGAATCACAAATGATGGCAATAACGTCAGACCATTCTTCGCGAATGCAGAACTTTCATAAAAAATAACAGGCATAGAGGAGAATCTTATTAGAAGATTCAGTGTGATTTTGCGAACAGCAATTAATAGTGGGTATGAAATAAAAGCAGAATAATTTGGAAAATACTGCTTACTATTATTATATGTAGTAGCTGCAACTCTTGACTTCAAACTTTGGTATAATTCACATTTTTTCTTGATTTTAAGAGCACCAATAATGATTAGATTATTGTTGTAAATATATTTTACTTGATACCATCTGAGGAGTAATTATGAGGCCAGTGCAATCTTTTTGAAAAGAATTAAGATTTACATTAGATTTTTTACATAAAGATGGATATCAAAATCAGATTCCACAGATCAAAAACCTTATAAAACCACTCGTTTTATAGTGCATAGTGTAAAAACAGAAGTACTATGATTTTAGTTCGTGTTTTTGGCGATTCGGATCACTGTGCGTCTCAATCTCCTCTATTGGGTCACATAGCTTTTATATCATGAAGCAACAAACACATTCATTCGGTATCGTTACCCCGCAACAAAAATATACGTTCAAAACTATAAATCTTTAATTTGTAATGAACGTAGGAGATGAAAATTACAGCTTTTACATCGTTTCACTGGCTGAGTTCATTTCAGTAGCTTTCAAAATGTCGGCAACAATGTTGGACTAAATTGTGACTACGTTGTGTGATGTAATACATTGTACAGAAAAATTAAAAAAATTGGTTAAAAAGAGATGGACAGATCAGAATATGCTGTATAACAAAATTGCAAACAAGTTTTTATACGGTTTTTATATAGGCTACTATTTCTCCTACTGTTGACGATACCAAAAGAAGTTTCACAACAAAGCTGTTTAATTTTGCGATGTGTACATATAACAAGTGCATTTCAGTAATATTTTATTAAGTATCTTTATGGATATTTGTGACAAATGTCGGATAAAAGAACGTAAGCAAATCCTAACTTTACATTTGCCATGAATATTCAGAAAAATGATATTAATATTATTCAAACATAATCGTTAGACACATAAATGAATCTATCTTTAAATACCTACATAATGAATGTTAATGAACTTTCTATTTAAGCAGATAGCCTTGATATTGAACTCTTGGTAAACAGTAATTCAAAACAAGAAGTAAAATAAAGCAATTTTGGTGTTAAACATTTTCTTGCGTTTTCAGTAATCAGAAAAATAGCAGTCTTTGCACGCTTAAGTCGAATATGCTGTGTACACGATATTCCGTAGTTTTTTTATACAATACACTTTTAGAACTTATTATTCCTTGTTTTCTCCTTAAAAAAAAGGAAACAAAAGTAGAAATCTGTATATACTTATACACTTAAACCAGACATAATGTATAAGAAATTTTCTGTAATTTTGCTCTGAATATATCTTTCGAACCTGTTCCTACTAAAAAATTTATACACATAAGAATATACTTCAAATAATAGTCTGCATATATAGTAAAGGACAAAAGTATTTGTACCCCATGTTACAAGGTAATTTACACAATAAAATTCTGATTCTAATGAAAGTTTGTGTGTATAGAGCATAATGTATATGAAGTTTTCTTTTGTCAACTGGAGATCTCTTTAATGAAATGCGGCCACAGAAGTTTCAACATTTTTTTACATTTTTCGATCAACCCTTACGTGACCATTTCAGTTTTTTAAATATAATTTTGTCATGATGCAGGTTAGAGCAAAATCCTTTTTCTAAAAAATGTTCAGCTCTTAGTACTCTATCACCCTTTTACAAAAAATGTTCCAAACAAAGCTATATTTACAAGACTGAAAAAATGTTAAAACTTTCGCGGCCGAATTTCATTCTCTCCACATAATTTCCTGTCAACAGAAAAGTAGCTTCATATATATTCCTTTTATGCTCTATATGCACACAAACTTTCACTAGAATCAGAATTGTTTATTATATGAATTGTCTTGAAACATACAGAACGGCTATTTTTGTCCTTCGCTGCAGTTAAACAGAACATACTGATTAAAACGCAGTCATACAGCGTATTTTTACAACTTGTTATTCTGTTTAACAAGAAGGTTTTGAAAAATAACAGTTCACGTATACCTGAACCGAACATGACGTGTTCCGTTATAGTGTGGAAGCAGCACGTTGGTCTTCTACTGCGAGAAAAATCGTAGTGGAAAACGAATACCGAATAAGTGACGCGATTCGAAAGCAGAGGTCAGTCGCATAACGTAGCACACTGCGCGTTAACGCGTGATGTACGCCGGCGGTGCTGACAATCCATAGTTCATCGCTAATTAACAAAACACACAGTACTGCGTGATCTATAGTTCGTCGCTGGCCGACAGAGAGCGCGGCGTTACGTTGCTCCGCGATTAATTACTGATCCACGGTGACGCGCGCGTGCGATCCATTGTTCGTTACTGATTAACAAAACATATGCTTTTCCGTGATTTATCGTACGGGCTCGATGAGCAAGCGGAACTTCAAGATTTCCACGCGTTGTCATATTACCTCGGTGAACGTTCAATCGACCGAGATCACTGACCCATATTCCGTCCAAAGGGACGAGATGGAAGAAATAAAGAAGTTCACGCGATCAGTGTTGCGGCAGCAGTTAAGCGAGCGCTAGTCAGGGGCGAGCAAACCCAGACTGAATTTTAACTCTTAACGAACGAATCCCACCATACTTGCGACATTATAAATATTCTAAAAATATCGAATGCCGCCATACACGCGGCATGACGTGATATTTTAGGAAATCTGTTAGGATTGGCCTTAATTATACATGCAACAATTAAGGGCGATCGGCAATTGTTTTTTGTCGCGCTTTAGAGCGCATTCTTTTCATTCCTCTCCGAGGATTGAGCGAAAATACATCGTTATATATACGGTCAATAAAGTTCATTATCGTCATTTTTCGGAGCACTAACTGTTAGAAAAAAGAGAAACGAAGTCGTGCGTACATGCGTACTATTTTTATTTTTTCTATCCATAATTTAAGCCTTATAAAATATGGCAAAGAAAAGTACCACACCCGAAAAAGAATATAAGTAATTTTGTATAAATATATCGTTAATCTATAAAAAATAAATTTATAAATGTATACGAACCAATATATTACATACACGCATCTATTTGTTTATTTCAATTCCTATTATTTTTCTGAAATTTTCACTTCAGTATTCTTTTCTATGGACATATCCGTTCATATACTACCTATTATTACTGTAAGTTTTCATAAAATCCAATAAAGCGATATTAATTATGCACCTTTTCTCGCTCTGGAAATGAAGCACTTAATTTCCTAAAAATCCATCGACCTACTGATCATAGTTTTAGAAAAATGCGCTTGTTCGTTAAGGGTTAACCCATGCTGTACTCGCTACTACCTGTGGCAAAAAGTTTTCGATCACATGCAAAAAAGCGAAGCTATCTAAAAATACTAGCTATATCTTTTGAGATGCAAAATGGGGCGTTACAAATATAAAATACTTATTGTTAGGATAGTTAAATCAGTTTAATACGAGGAGCATGCAAAAAGTAATTAAAATTTTCGCTTGTTATAAATTAAAAAGCAACGAAGAAGTAAAATTAATTAGAAAAGAGTATTTGGTCGCGAAGAAGATTTTTGGATTTTATTTACACTTTGTGGTTTCTACAGTTTGTTATTGTCAAAGTGATTAACTAATAAAACTGATATACACATCAATAATTACCTCAGTTATGTGCAAGAACTTTTTTCTAAGACTTCTTTCAATTAAACAGATTTCTCCAACTACCAATGTGTTTTTTCATTATCTTTGTCTCGATAATAAACGAAAACTTGTATTAATATTTTGTATTTACTTCATAGCAGATCAATTTAACTTTCCTTTAGCATTATATTATACCATATCATTTTACATGTTAAACTGTAGTATTTCTACATAATTTTGCATTGCTTGATTTGATTGAGAACTTTTTGCCATTAGTATCTGACAATGCATGGATCCATTTGGCCTGAAGTGTGTGCTCTCGTATGGTCAATGGTACTGGGAAGCAATAGAAATAATAGTTTCCATATTTGAACACCATGGTCGCAGGAAATGTTTTTTCTTCTCATTTTTCATTGAAATTAGAAAAAGTAGGGAGACTTTTCCTGAAACGTCAGGCTAAAGTGCTGGAACAAAATTCATGTTGCTGTGAGCCAACGAAGTTTCTTATTTCTTTATATTTTGGGTCACCTAAAATTGTATGCCGGCCCTGGGCTACTCACGCGATGATCATGTACTGATGATGATGTTGACCTGTCTTCTATCTCGTCCCTTTGGACAGAGTATAGAGCGATGGAGGGATGATCATTAACCCTTTCGTTACTGCAAGTTGTGTTGTCAGCCTATATTTCTTAAAATCCGCTTCAAGAAACTAAAAATTCTGTTGAATTTTGTAAATTCCCTTGACAGATCCATAAATGTACGGATTTTTTGTTATAAGTGTAAATTACTAGATCAGAAGCTATCATTCGCAGTTGTGTGTATGTAGGGTATGTAGGGTTAAAGAATCTCATGATCTTTTTATTGTTATGTTACTTTGTATTGTCATATTTTAAAGAATTAAGAATTTTATTTTATAGACATCTTTATTCAGTTTTCAAGAAATAATAGTAAATTGATATTTGACTAATTGTAAATTTTTCGATAGGAAGTTTGGAAAATATTTATGCATTTAATAAATTTTTAATCCATATACAAAATGTCCAACGTATTTATAAATAATAATAAATTTCTAATTCAGTTTCGTTTTTGTAGTTGAATTAGTTAAAATATTATACATGTAATTTTGCATAAACATTCGTAGTCTATTGTATGAAAATGGTATACCTTATGCAGCAACAATCTAGCACTTCAGCTATACCGAATATTTTTATAATTACATGAGTTATGCCTTTGTACAAGTGAATTAACACAAATTTTTCTATTGTTTAATCATCGCTGCTTTTATAGGAATATTGCAGTTACACCATCGTAAGATCTTATTTTTGCAATTTTTCAAGTTAACGTGTTTTTATATTTAATAACATACATAATTGAAAACCTCTTATCGTGGAAAAAATGCACCAAATGCATTTCAACTGGGAAAAGGCTTGAATTAAAATTCAGTTATTCCTCTTAAAATCTTAATTTTCTATGAATTATTTTAAATATTCTGTCATTGTAAAACCGAAGTTATTTCCAGTATTAAAAAATGTCACGTAAAGTCGCTATAATTTTTATTATTACCTGTAGTGGTACAAATATTCGCGATAATTTACGCGCTCTCAACGTGCGATTCCCTTCACGATATTTTCTCACCGTTCTGTCCATAAATAGCCGCCATGCAGTTTACTGAACGTTCGCTTAACACGTTGTTCTCGCTGTAACCCATTCTTGCAACGCACTGACCGTCATTAAGAACATTTATTCCCCCACATTCACGGCACGCATACATCGCCACCATTCATTCACTCCAAGGCACGCACGCACCGCCCTAATGTTTACTCTGCACACATTGTAGTCATACTTCGCGCTCCAAACCCATTTTTTATAGCTGCAGTATTATATATAGGGTGATCACCTTAAGATCGCTACGATTTTTCAAAAACTTGCAGTAACAGAAGGCGGGAGTATCAGATAAATTTTATTTATTTACATACAAATAATGTCGAGCAACGGTTAGTATTCGATCAACTACGAATTATAACACTGAAAATTATAAAAAAATGTATTTGAAGCTGATTTTTAATTCTCTTATACTATTAAAGTAATTGCTGTACCGGAATTGACTAAGCATCGAAAAATGCATAAGTAAATAAATCTGATCTGCGTTTCAAATAAATTTGATTTTACGATTAGATAAGTTTTATTTATAAATCTATCAAGAAAACAGAAGATACAATATTGTCCGGTTATATGACCGCGAGTTATTCCTATTAGTTCGTAGGATTGAAAGATACATACATGGAAATTAATTCTGTAAGGCGGCCAGTAGAGTATAGTAAGTACATACTATTATATTTTTAGATAGAGGTATTACAAGTAGAGATTATTAATAATTAAAATTTAATTAAATTATTATTTGCAGAACTTCAATAAACTATGTGCTGACATAACAAAGTCTTTAGTAAATTCATTCTATTGGTCTCTTTTACTCGTCAATGCAAGAAGAAGGAAACGGCGATGATAAAACCGTTTTCCGTTTACGTGATTTACACATATTATTATATTATTAGAACGCAATGTTCAATGACAATCACATAATTCAGTGACTTCTCATTTATTATATTTCCAAATTTACAGGGTGTTTCATCTAGATTTGTCGCCTAAAACATTAATTTTCTATAAATTCTAACGCTCCGAATTCATTTAACCGTTTGAGTCCCAGGGGCTATTGAAAAAACACTGTCGAAGAATTCCGAACAGCGCAACCGCGCTTTCTATAACTCTTTTAGTGCTGAATACTCTCGGCCTAAGTGCTCTGCGTGGACGGCGGTTGCGATGTTATTTGTACTTACACTGATAATCGCGTTGCAATAAGCGAAAGATCGAAGAAATTGATAAACACGTTTATTAGTCCATGGTCCCTACCAGCAACTGTCGTCAGACGCATATATGCGCCCATAGTACTCTCGAAAGGTTATTGGAGAAAACAAAAATTGACAAGCGCATATATGCGTCCATAGTTCCTACGAGCAACTTTCGTCGGACGCATATATGCGCCCATAACACTCAAAGGGTTAAAGCAGTACGAGAAGACCCAAACTGCGCGATAGCGCTTCTTGTATTTTATGTTCTGCACATATAAGATGTGTTAGGTAACGTGATTCTCATCTTTTTCACACCACTCCGTCACATTTATTGCAGTTGGCAAAGTTACAAATTATGAATGTCACTCTCCATTTAAATTGTTTGTTTATAACACAAAAATATTTTTAATTTGTAATTCGTTATTTTATGAAATACACCTGTATTATTACGTATGCGTACTGTAAGTTTATAAATATTTCAAATTTTATTCGATAAAAATTATTGAGAAGATAACAATGAAATACAAAATGTTTTATTTTCTAATGTATTATTTCATTATTATTGTAGTATTGTACCAATTATAAAATGTATTGTAATTATTTACGTTAAAAGAAGGAGTCGTCAATCACGCTCGAAATGTGCTGGGTTTTCTCAACATAAAATTTGAACAGCGCGATCGCACTGCTTGGACTCAAATGATTAAAAACAGTTTGTTACGTGGAAAAACATTCCAAGCAATAAAATAGAACACATATTGTAATGATTAATTTGGATTACAAAGGTTGTTTTCAATTTTTTAACTGTAATGTACTGGATTTGTACATTTGTTCATTTGTACATTTGTACTGGATTAATTGATTTCTGCAGATTTTTTGCTGTGACGGCACGCAAATTAAAAATTTACCGTACGTGCTCTTATAGGACAGTTTGTATATTTGATGAAAAGAATGTATAAATCCCAAAAAGACTTCGAATGAAAGAATACTAATGAGGCAAGAAAGAAGTAATTGAAACGTATAAAAGGAATCAAATAAGGTCCCAAAAACCACCTTTTCTTTTTTTCTTTTAAATACTATACTATTTTAGTTGGCTATGACGTTTGTAGAGACACATCGAAATTTTTGTGGTGCTGAGGTGGGACGTGATCCGAAAAGAAAAAGGTTGGGAAACACTGATTTAGCCTCTCGCATGAAACAAAACCGTTTTTTCCCGGTGCATGCGGCGGAATGGCGGACAGAGCGAGCGGCATGGCGGGGGTGGCACGAGGAGGGGGGTGTGTAACACGGTGGAAAAGCGAGCAGGAGCGGAACGCACGATTGCACGCCGGTCTGGAGATGAGAAAAGTTTTGTTGACTCGTCAAAAATTTAATTTCGACTGAAATTTACCCGAGTCGCCGAAATCTTTCGCTAATTCGCAGGAGATTTAATTATACAGCCGGGCCAAAATTGAATTGGATCGTCGGCTGATTTAATTGGGTCGCATAACTTTTTACTAAAACGACCGGAAACTTTCCTCGAGATTCCCAAGGAATTATCTCGCCGCGCGACAAACCACGTGTACCCGGCTTCCGTCTCGGCTCTCGGTCTCGTTTCCGACCGTCCGATCCACGTGCGTTGATTAAATTATTAATTGCAGCTTAATTACCTTAATCCGCCCACCTCGCGTCTGCTTTTGCGTCTCATTAAAAATTCGTTTAAAAACGAACGTTACGAGATTCGATCGTCAATTTCCTTCGTACTGTTTAACCTTTTGAATCATGTATTTATCTATATTGAAAAAGAAAATTTTTCAGCGTAATCACAGTTTTTATTATAGAAGATGTTTTGGTAAAATTTTAGAATTGAGTAAGGTACCTTTCTTATTTTTTTTTTTCTTATATTTATTTATTTATTTCACGGGTAAAAACCCAGTTCTAAAAAGAGAGCACAAAAGCAACAAGCGCATTTATGTACAGAGAAATGCAAAGTTCAAGATAAATAATTATTTACGCAGGAATCTGTATAAATTATATTTGAAAATTTTAACATAAACAGCAAAAATGCTTATGCGATGATGGTACTTATCAGCCTGCAGGCAAATTCTGGTAAAAGGATCAAGGTTAATAAGGTTAGATGAAAAGAGGGAAGATCTAAATAATTGAGAATCTAAGGTAGATTAGAGAGGAGCATTAAAGTTTAGACAGGGTGTTACAGAAGAGTCATTTGTATGTCCTTGATTAGTGTTATATAGAATGTAGAGATCTGCTATGGTTCTCTCAGTTTTAAGAGTTTATAAATTCAAACGATTCATGAAAGAATTATTCTATCTTTTTTCGAAAATTTTTTAACAAATATTTGTTCGCAAGAATCTTCACTGCATTTTTCGTAACTGTGCTTGAATAAAGAGAAATGTTAAAGATACATACAGTATCGCCCGAAAGTTTGGTATCCATACGAGTTTTAAGAAAAACATTATATGTTAAAGAAAATTGACACATTTTTATAGGAACTGAGGATATTTTATTTATTAAAGTGTCTAGTAAATAACATTTTTTACATTTTATTTCATTTTTTTTTTTTTTATATAAGAATAGATACTTTTCTTAAATCCTCGTTTTATCGAAAAAGCCGCCATTTCTAATCTTATATTTTTTCACCCTTTGGTAGGTATTCCTTCGATGTTGGGCAATGGAATAGGATATTCCTATCGAGCTCTTCCCATAAAACCTCAATTAGGTTCAAATCTGGTAACTGTGATGGACATCTCATGTTCTTCAGAACCCCCTCTGTTTCTTTTTGCAACAAGCACCCTTTACGCAATTTAGATAAGTGCTTAGGATCGTTATCCTGCTGCATAATAAAATTTATATTTATTAAATGGCAACCTGATAGTATGCCATGTTACTCAAGATTCTACTTATAGTACTCCTTTCTCATTATATTCTTTATTTTTATCAGTTCTCCTACTCCAACGGTCGAGAAAAATGTGAAGTAATTAGAATATTAATAAGTGTATATTTAAACAATTTAATAATAACAACTTAAACGACTTTAGAACTTAGTAACTTCAACGTTCAGAATCATACTCTTTCTAGGTTCACAGTCGAAACCTTTTTCCCACGTTAGTCAAACACTTTCTGCCACGTGCTCGCATTTCCCCCATCATATATTCTTTCAAACACTCGTTTCCTTTCATACTAATTGTTAACCTTTCTCACTCAATTCGGTTACGATTACCCAGAATTTCTCAGTCCTTTTCTCAAGTGCTCATCTTTCACGCCTTAGAAACATTCGAATCCAAACATTCTGCGTTCCGACGACAATCACCCAACTCAAGTACTCTTCAGCCTTTCCCAAACTCGCATCCACTCGATTACATTCCTACATACATTCTGTCAACATCTTTTGTCCTACCGATCGACAGACAGATCTTCTTCGGTGCAACCCAATTACTTCAAACTTAGATTTGTCAGTCTAAAAGTTTTGTTCTAGCCCTTAAATTAAATTTTAAGTCAAATTTTTGTGACTTTTTACCCAAGCCAACTGAATTTTACGATTTTTTGATGAAAGCAATGGTTTTCTGACAGTTATGCGGCCGCTCAAACCACTAGCTTTTAGTTGTTCTTTCAGTGTGGTTAGAGATGCTGGGGTCGATATATTATGATTAAAATCTGTACAAATTTGTGGAGCCGTTAGTTGTCTGTTCCGTTTGTAAATAATCTATATTCTAATATCTTCAGCCTTCGACATTATCCTAGGTCTTTTTAATCGTGGTTTGTCTTTTAAACAGCCAGAACTCTCAAAACGATTTATCGTACTCTGAACTCGCTTGTACGATATCTTCAATTTACTTGAAATATTCCGCAAAGAATAACCTTCTTTTCTAAATATGATAATAGCACTTCTAATTTCAACACTACTCTGTGTTGTTTTGCTATTTTTAAATATTGGAGTACAATTTTAACCCCTGATTTCAGTTGAATACCTTCATGAACGAGAATAACAACAATGTATGCTGTGGCCTTTACACCTTTATTCAGTATCAGCGTCATCTAGTCGGCATCTAATGTTGTAATACTAAACTCTTATCGATTAAACAAAAGAATCACATAGCCCTATATAATGCAAAAACAGATTGTCATTTTACACAGTAGGGAAGTTCACGTTTGACGTTTCTTTAAATTGGGATTATAATCTATACAAGAATATTTTCAATATAAGAAAATACTAAAATATCTTAAAATTTGTACATTCTTCTTAACACCTAGTATACTAGCAGCGCATAGTGCAGAATGTATAAGAATATTCGATTTTTATGGAAATCTGCAAGTGATTCCAAACTTTTGGCCGGTAGTGCATAAGTATGTCAGTATCCTAATTAATTAAAGTTATTAAATTCATAATATTTTCTGTCACGGTTTCTTTGCAAGGACAATCGTTAAAGGACCACTACGAATTCGCCTCTGAGTAACATCCGTTTAATCCTGACTGCGAAAGGCGTATATATACGTCCTTTAAATTTTTCGTTCTGCAATTTTACTAAACTGATCCAACATAATAAGTAAATAGTAAATGTCTCTCGCAACATACAGAATTTTACGAATTTTATGTATCCTCGATCGGTTGATCGCGCGGTGACTTTTTTTCGAATCACGGCTACTGAGGAATCATAGAAACAAATTACGGCATTCAAACAGCAGCTACGGAATCGCCGATTCGCAGTAACGATATAAACGCAAAATTGTTCAGTAGAGAGATTATCTATAAAATTAGCCGAATTTGGTTACTCTATCGCATTGTGTTGCGCGTGAATCGGGATACACGAATTGTTGTGTGAAATTTTGGTCAAACGTATCTCGCATATTATAGGGAGTTGGTAAGTTGGCGAGCCTAAGGTTTAATTGGTCGAAACCTCGATAGACCCACTTTTTTCAACACAATCATAAAAATAGTTCACACATGTTTTCGTTCTTGGCCGAAACAAAAGAAAGATCGATGAATCAAATCGTATCGCAATTGTATGACGAAAACGATTAAGTGATACGAATGAAGTACTCTTCTTGCCCTTGTAGCATCCCGCTCGCCAACATAGCAACTCCTTATAGTACGTGAATCGCGATTCACGAATCGCTGTGTGAAGGAGGTTTAACAGACCGTGAATCATCTTTCTGTGGAAATAAATGTAGCTTTGATTGGTATGAGTGAAAGGTTACGTATGGGGAAGAATGAATGTTTAGATTGGGAGGAATGGAGCTGTGAACAAAAGAAGGCGAGTATGTGCGTGGGAAAAGAAAGTGTGTGTGCAACGGGCATGAGTGATGAGTGAAATATTTAAGGTTAACATTGATTATTATAATATTTTCAATCCTTTGAGCGCTGAATACTCTTGGCCTAAGTGTTTCGAAGGGACGTTGCGCTATCGTTGGAGACGGAGTATTGTTACTCATATACTGATAATCGCGTTGCAGTAAGCGAAAGATCGACAAAATTGGCAAACGCATATTTTCGTCCATGATTCCTACTAGTAACTTTCGTCAGCAATAAAAGGTTAACCCTTTTAGTGCCAAGCAAAAATCAGTGCATATGCGAAGATAACCACACGAATTTAATGAATTTACTACAGCTTCGGAAAAAGCCCATAAAAACCAAACTAAGAATGGTATTTAAAAAATTCAAAATGCAGTATATTGGAGAAGAAAGGGAGAATAATGTGATGCTAATTGTTTTGCAATGCTTATTGAAAACCATATGAATAAGAGTAATATAAACTATAATAAAAAACATAGAAATAAGTTTCTCTTTTTCAAATAGTATTTTCACTAATCAGTGCATTATCAATTTTATGGAGATCGCGTGGTCTAAGAGGCAGGTACTTCATTTTCGATAATTTCGAAGAATTTGTTGGGACCATAGTCCCGTGTCTCGTTTCTACTTTATCGCTCCAACATATACAGAGCCTCGTCACTAATCATAAGAGTATATCTAAGAGTACACATAAGATATAACAAAAAGTTGAATCAAAAATTTTTTTTTCAATTGTATTGTATCGAATTTGAACCATTTTAGTGTTTTACACAATTATTTTGGGTACATGTTTCTCGTGATGCGTATAATAAAACACCAATGCATGAATGACGATATAATGTTGTTGACACTTTTCGCAAGTGTACCAAACGACGATATATAGTCGCTTGACACTAAAAGGGTTAACGTCGAAATGTATGGCCACGAAAAAGGTCATAAGGTGAACGAAAACAAAAATTGACAAACGCATATATGCGTCCCTAGTCTCTACGAGCAACTTCCGTCAGACGCATATATGCGTTCATAGCACTCAAAAGGTTAATGAATAAACGCAATTAGTATTAGAATAAAATTTATTATATTCAATGACCCACACCAATCGCCACACTATCTCGCTCGATCGTTACGTCGTTGCCGTCGTTTGATCGCGATTCAGGTCCCTCGTGGCCAGCGAAAGTGACGGCAGATAAGAATCGCCGAGAAAGGAACGGCGCATTGATTGAGTTAGCGCGATACAGCACCGGCTCGGCCACGCTTCTTGATGTTTCGAGAGCGGCCGCCCCCGCAGGCCACTGCGGAAAACCAACGGCGCCGGGACGCCATGAGGCGAGGGTTCTCGGCCTGTCTCACGACACGCGACCCGACACTCCCTCTAATTCCATTCCGACCGGCTCGATCGTCGAGCTGCAACGGCTCGTGCTCCTTTAAAAGGATAATTTCATCGATTGGCCGACGCTTAATTGCGGCCCGTTACTTCCGGATCGGTCGGCTTGCGATTGATTCGATCTCGGGCACGACCGGATGCAACCCGATTATGGACCACGCTTTGATAGTTTCTGTATACTGCCGCCGCTTCTTTGTTACCTCGAAGGTTTCCGCTATTTTTCACAAATATCCAAAGCGTTATATAAGTACAATGGATTATAGTGGAATTATATACACGAATACCCATTATCTGAACATTATATCCAAATATTCTATTATCCGAACAACGTGTCATTTAATAATAGCTCTTTATATTAAAAAGTTGCAGAATTTAGCAATGGAAAACATATGGATACACAAATATTAAAATAAACTGTTAACCTTCTTAATATCTGTTCAAATAAATAAGGTTCAGTGCAAGAAAAAGTAATTATTCTGTTATTCCAAAGTTCTTTTATCGGAACACCTTTGTCTTCCTATTAGTTCATATGCGGAGGGTTCTACAGTAATGATTTGTACGCTAGTATTGTATTCGTTGTACTTCATTATTAATATTCATTTCATATTATCAAGGGGTTATTAAACCTTTTGATACAAAATTAAGTATATCACAATTAAGTAAAATGTGGTACAGTTACAGAGTGACAAAATTGAGACAAGAACAAAGTATGAACAAAAATAAGAAAGAAAAAGAAAGGAGTGTTTAATAGTTTACATTAAAATAATGAATATTGGAAATGGATTTAAAATAAAATAAATGAAACTCTTGTTAGGTTCAGAACACAAGTTCAGATTGGTAATTTAGCACAAAATCATTTGAACAGTTATTATGAAGTAATAAGAAAATTTAATTAATACAATGGAAATATACAAAAAACACGTTACACATTACATGACTGACCGGATACACTCTGAATATGAATAGTAAGAAAAACAAAAGAGAGACGAACTGAAAACCGAAAGATCTAATACCATGTTATATAAAGTTGCCCTAGGAACACGTGGATCCAACAACTTTCATTTAATATTTTAATTCCTGTTATTTGACACACTAGGAAGGTGTAAAGGCGAGCTGAACTGCTTTGTCTTTAGACTGATTAATGCAACGGTTAAAAATTCCCTTGTCTCCGTTCGGGTTCTTAAGCTCTTTTGTTGTGTATCCTAAACATTTGAACCTTCTAATAGCCACATGTAGCTTAAGTTCTTAGATTGAAAATCTTAAAAAAGTACGTTAAAAAGAAACAGGTTGTTCGGTTATTCTTGTTGTGTGATGCTTTCTGTATTTATATTTCAACAATGAGTAACAACATTTATGTGCCCCTTAGAAAAACGTTGACAAAAGAGAGAACTATTAAAGAAATCTAATCTGTGAGAGAAACGATTCAGATTAAGGGATAGATAATTGAGACTACTATAATGATCATAAAAAATGTACGCTAAAGTGGAGTTGTAAAAAGGGTTTGGTTCTGTAAATTGCATGGAAGAATGTAAACATTTTTAACGAGACAGTCAGCTGATGGATTATCTTATACGCGAAAATCAACCAGTATCGCAATCTTAACCATGTCAACGTAAATTTTGAGATTTATATTATATTTCTCTATAATTTGTCTACAACTTCTTCCCACCATTGTCCAAAAAACCTGTTTTAAAAGAAAGAAGAACTTCGTATTTTAATGAATCATTTTTGCTTATAAGATTTCGTTGTTCCTAAGATAATTTGAAAATTACATTTTCTTTAGACATTCATTGTCGCTAGTCTAATAAATTTCACTCCCGAAGTCTTTCCCTTTTGAAAGCATTTTATTTACAAGCGCTGGTTCTGAACCCTGTGAACGGCTAAAGTCTGAATTTTCAGCTTCAAATTACCCATTATCAAACTGAATTACTTTAACTTTAATTTTAATAATACATTACGCTCCATTATTTTTCATTCTTGCGAATTTACTGATTGCGGGGTTTGAGTGTCGTGATTTTTAAAACACTTGCAAGAAAACAAACCTGCATACACCTGTTAAACCTTAAACAACCTTTAAAATAAAACAACGAAGGTTCCTAACATTTTATGGACATTAATCTGTTTGTTAGTTAAGGTTAAATAAATTCTAAAAAATTCATGATACCTTTTCTAGTTGTTTGCAACAAACTGTAAATGAGTGGAAGAAATATTCTTACGAAAATTTCTGCACAGTTACCGTGGTTGTGTTAAAATAAATAAAATTTGTTGTCCTACTAATTGTAATATTTATAATAACAAATTCTGTACACTTTAATGTGTCTGCGATAACTGTATACTAGACTTCGTAATTTTGTATTTTTCATTTATTTTACAACTTTTGGTAAACAAACATAAGAAAAGTTGATATTTTCTTTAGAACTTATTTAATTTCAATTAACGAATGAATCAAGGTTAATGAAATGTGAAAGATTCTTTTCCTCTTTAAACGATTGAAGTTTTGATAGATTCGTGATCGAATGTACAATGTATTGACTCTGATCCATGTTGATTTCGGTTTCTGTTCTTCAGAATCGACATCACAGTAGTTGGCATGGAGATTCTAGGCACCTTAACCTCTTAAGTGACTATGATGGACATATTAGCCATCAACATATGTATTACAAAATGCCTCAGACGAATATATTCACATAAAGTTAAATAGTGTATATAATACCATGTCTAATCCGAATATATTCGCTTCAATTAATATACAAGTACAGAGATTTTCTTATTTGGTTTTCGCTTATCGTTCGATGCGAATAAAAAAACTAGCCGTTTAGACATGCATTTTGCTGTATGAAATAAGCCACTTAAGAGGTTAAAAATATCAATGTTTTCGGTTTGATGTGCACACAAGCAGTAACCATGTATATCATTAGACATACCAACTGTATATTGCTGACAAGAAGTCCCACGGAAGGAATGGGAGCCTAATTGGTTGGCGAACAAAGGGCACGCCCCATCTCGCACACATTTTCGGCTTTAGCGTATTATTGACTCAAGCAATCACACACACCAACAATTATGTCAAGAACCTAAGCGTGGTGGCGTCGGGAATAGGGGCAGGGGGAGCGAACGAGGCACCCCTTTTACCCCTGTGCCGTCCCGCGAGACTTTTTCTCAGTTACACATAGTACACGTTTCATAAGATTACGTGTAACTATTAAAAAGGGTTACCTTGAAATTGCCGACATCGCATTTGATGCAGTTTGACCGACATCGATTTTCATGGACTTGTTCAAACCACCGATATTTTCTGTTGACATCGAAGTTCGTCGGTCGTGCGCATTTATGGACAGATGAAATTCATCGATTTTCTTAATATTACAATAACAATTTTAATATTGTTTTTATCGCCAACACAATGAGCAATTTCGATGTTAACGCTTCGCCAACCGAATATAAAGATCTCTCATTTTTTCTGTAACACAGGTGCTGAGATTGATTCTATTTACTTTTGTTATTAGTTAGTCTTGAACTAGTGTTGTTCACAGTTCATCAAATGCATTTTCTGCTTTTCCAAAGTACAATTTTTAATAAATTCTTAATATGCGATGGAGAGTGTTTAGTTAGGTGTGGCACTGCGCGGTTAGCTAAATGTTAATAGGTTCCCGGTCTGTGAAGTGTTAACACTTAGCCGATCGAATGCGGAGATCTTCCATTTTTTCTTTGATAAAGCAGTGTCATTCTAATAATTTTGTTATTAGTTGGCTCTAAGCTGATGTTGAATTTATTAAAAATTGTATTTTAAAAAATTTATGAACAGTACTAGTTCAAGACTAACTAATAACAAAAGCAAACAGAATCAATTGCAGCGCTCTGTTGAGAACAAAATGGGAGATCTCCCCATTCGGTCAGCTAAGTGTTAAAGTGAGCATCGGCGATTTGAAATATTGATGGAAATATAGTGTCGATGAAAGACATTGTTGGTTAAATCTTATCAACTGAAACACTGGTGAAATGAAATGTTGGCGATTCGAAAGTAACCCATTAAATGACTATACAAATATTGAGTTTGCAACTTATATACATATGTGATAAACCGTGTGTTTAAAAATTGATGCAATTTTTATAACCGTTTGTAGTGGTTCTATATTTGTTTCGTAATTGTCAATTCTATCACATCTATTGTTATATTGGTTCTATATTGGTTATCCCGATTCTTATTAATTTCTTTATTGAATCTGCGAGTGTTAATACGTTATACGTATTGATTTACCTTATTTTTTCAATTTAACCCTTTGCGTTCTGAAGATAATTTTCTTTTATGAGTTCTTGAATACAAGCAGTTATATTTAGAAATTTCTCTATTATTTAATTGAATTAAATACATTCTATATAAGTGAATTTTGATACAATTTAATTTCAGTACCTTGCACTTGTAAATTTAAACAAAGATGAAGAGTCACCGTTCGAGTGCAAAGGGTTAAAGCAACGAAGGTAAACAAGCAATTGCCGCTAGGAATCACTCATGTGTATCAACTCTAAAAACTTTTAACGTTAATATAACATCGATTACAATGAAACGATAGTAATAGCTGATGTATAGTGGTACAACTTTAATTTCTATCATTTATACGTAGCAAAAACATACATTAATCAGCAAAAACGTGTTGTAGTATATAAAGGTACAGTATAAAAATAACAAAAATAAAAAAGATTATTTAGTTTTCAAAAACTGTTACTTAAAAATTAAAAAAAAAAGGCGATCGAGCGCGTAAAAAGTATTCGTACACTTTATAAATGTTATAAAGCGAAAATAATTTTTTACAAAAGCTAAGCATTTGGTTGGATACTACTTTTGTTGGGTAATATGTTTTAAACAATTTTGCACGTTCAAATTTATTTATTAGTAGTAATTAACGTTGTTAAAAATTTCCCAAATAGAGAATTTCCACACTTTCCTATAGTACTTATTTTGTTCTTTTTTATTAATTATACAGTCCATTCCATTGCACAAAAATGATCCCACTGTTAGCAAACGTTTATCATTTTACACATTAGAAGAAAAATTCAGAGGAAATCTCTAATCTAATAGCATAAAATCGAAAAAAATCGGAATTTGCTTTTTAAGAATGCAGGATACCTTATAACTATGAAAATAAAATAACAAACGCTTTTGTGTAATGAAATGGACGGAATAATTAATAAAAAAACGAAATAAGTACTATAGGAAACTATGGAAATTCTCTATTTGGGCAATCTTCAATGACGTTAATTAGTAATAATGAATAAATTTGAACGTGCAAAATTGTTTAAAACATATTGTTCATCAAAAAAAGTATCCAACCAAATGCTTACCTTTTATAAAAAGTTATTATTATCGCTTTATAATTCACATTCATAAAGTGTACAAATACTTTTTACGCATGAAACTTTGCGTTCGATCGCTTTCTTTCTAATTTTTAAGTAATAGTTAATGAAGAATAAGTAGCCTTTTTTATTTTTGTTATCTGTATATTGTACTTTTATATACTACCACACATTTTTCTTGATTAATGTATGTTCCTGCTACATATAAATGATAGAAGTCAAAGTTGTACCACTGCATAAATACTTTCTACACCCATTGTAGGTAAGAATCCTGATACTAGGGATCCTGAGAATCCATAATAGTTGTACTTTTTCAGTCAGATCCGGTATTACAATTGTTTGAAACAATTATTTTCAGAACCGTGTGAACCCTTACTTCATCCTCAACCAAACTTTTAAAGAAGAACGCTGAGCTCCATTTGACGAGCGTTAGGCGATCGTTTCGACGACGATTTCCTGAAAATCGTCGACTCGTTGACCGTGTGTCGGCCTGTAATTGCATTTTTTTCGGCAAACCAGCGTCGGATTATTTCGACAGCGCTGTGTTGCTTGCGATAACGCGGTGCGCACACCCCCGTGTATCAACGCCCCCTCGTTCCAGGGCCGATTAATCGATTACACCGCAAATTATGTCATTTCCCCTCTTTTTTCTTCGTCGTGGGTGGAAAGTGATTAACAGCGAAGCGATAACCCGCCAACGATTTCTGCAAGCTTCGAAATTTACATGTAAGTACACTGTTACTGTGTTAATCGTTTTTTATGATTTAGAGCTATTGTGATTGTATGTGTTGCTATTATCATTTATACAGTATGTACATAGTTAGTGTACGAAGGTTTCAAAATTTTATAAACATTAATTCATTTATTAATCTAAATTAAATAGATTCTTCTATCTGTTTACAAGGGATAAATATATTTTAAAAATGACCATACGAGAATCATACACGATTACTATGGATATGTTAAAATCAATAAAATTTGTTGCCTTGACAACTGTAATAGTATGACAACGAAATTTGAATATCTCAATATATACATAGTAATTATGCAATCGATTTAATCTTCGGCTCTTCTGATTTAATTTTAATTAACAAGTAAATTAAGATTCACAAAATGTTAAAAATCCTATTTTCCCATAAGTAATTGAAATTGGTTACGTGTAGTATATAGACTTTTGTGACTGACTGTATGTATATGTACTTTTCAATGCCTTTATTTTTTAATTAAGTTCAATATTTTATTTTGATAACACCAAACTTGTACAGTCGCATAAGAATGCACTATGATGCTAAAAAACGTAATATACCTGATTCTTGTTAATTTATAGATTCATGTGATATGAAATACTTTTTCTAGCTATTGTAGTGTTTTACTTCTGATGTAAAAAATTATGTTCTTATTTGTTTGATGTCATTGTTAAAACTTTTCAGAAAAACTAATATTCCTGATGATGTTATTTTATTAAAGTTATATTTTAACTAAACACGTGTATAATGCATTTGCACATGGTGAGAGAAATCCGTAAGTTTTATTGCGTATACATATTTAATATTGTCGGCGTTTAAAATAACGAAGATATCTTCTTTCATTAAATGTTCCTATGTTTTTACGTGTAATCGTAATTATGTTATAACTCTGGAATCTGTTTACTCAATAGACTCGTTCCGAAGTACTGCATACATAATTTTGTTATTGCAGCGCGTATCAGTTTAACTTCTCGGCTTAATTTTGAAGCGGAGCTAATTTAAATAAAATCGATAATTCAGATAAAACTGTATCGGGATATTCAAATATTATTAATTTGTATTTAAAAATGTTTGATCGCAATTTTAATCGTTAACAAAACTTCTCGAAAATTTTTCTACGAGTTCATCCGCAATTGCATCATCAAATCTAATGTAAATCCAATTTCTGAGTCTGGTTAAACATATAGATTTTTAAATAAGTTAAACTAATAGAAAATAAGTACCTAATTAGGAAAAACTAATTTTTACAGGACAGTTAATTTTAGTCCGTTAATATTTGTTGAATCTAAGTGCAATGCTCATAGAATGAAATTTATATAATAATTAAAGTTTCATATTTTGTTACTTTATATTATTATTTAATAACGCCTAATTATTAATAATAATTTAATGACAAAATCAAACATAATATTATTAGTTATTTACAGACACGGAATTATACATTGTTATTTACTATTATTAATCTTGTTTTCTAGAATTCATAACTTGATTCGCTCGCGTACAACATCTGTGCGAGACTGTAAAACGAAGGAGCTAATTTTAATTACGGTTGCTTCGATTCGGTGAAAATCGGAACGCGCCAGCTTTTAATCTCTTTTATCGCAATAATAATGGAAGGCAAAGGGTGCATCGTTTCAGCGTGGCCAGAGGGATTCCTCCCTCCCCCGCATAACTGCCAATGAATTTTCCACGCAAGCTCCACTTTGAGCGGGGGCTCTGACCCCCCGTTCCCTATTCTATTCCACGCTATCGGGTCGGATTGCTATCCAAACTATTTGGAAAGCATCAGTCGCGGCAAAAGTCCATAAAAGAGCTCCCCGGGGACCGGAGCCGCATTTCCATCTACACGGTGATGGAGGGAAACGCGGAGGGGGGCGGGAGGGAGAGGACGGTTTGATTCGGCAAATAGAAGACACACGATTGATATCTGTTTCCATTTCCATATATAAAAAGGAGATATAATCCGCCCGTAGACGATGCTTTAACGGACAAAAGAAACACGTATGTACCATACGTATTTAGTAATGCGAGCTCTTCCCATTTTGTTCTTACTACTTCTTCCTCTTTCCTTTTGTTTCTTTTTCTCTTTTTGTGTGCTATGTTACACGCTGTTTGCGCTTACACCTATTGATTTTTATGTCTCTCGTAGTGGAGTAGGTTGTCGAGAGGATAAAAAGGGTTGTTGTTTGGTTTAGAGTATTACGCTGCACATGCTTATATATATATTTGTTTGTGAGGAATTTGAAGGTTTAAAAAATATACAGTATACAGAATGTACAGAGTATGTTAGTGCAAGCTATATTTCCTTTGCTGCTTTTCGTTTTTGAATATGTAAACGGGACGGCTAATCGTTTGTTATATTTAAATCTGACGATGTTTTAAAAGGGTAGATATTTTTAGTCTTATTTTTTATGTTAGTTTCTTCATTTATATAAAGTACTAGAAACAGGTTGTATCTTCTGAAACTTAACTTAGTCAAAAATTTGGAAGATATACGAACCTTATTGGTTATAGCTTCTGTAGTTCTTTCATTCTTTGACTGCGGCGCGATATTCGCTTGTCGATCGTCCATCGTTATAATTGCTCATTGACCGAAATGCACATTCGTTATTTGCAGTTGTTACGTTACATGGATCAATAAATTCTATGTTAGATCAGTTTAGTAAAATTTAAGTATGAAAAATTG
>JAOPTO010001958.1:0-138770 GCA_033822845.1 Tetrapedia diversipes | reverse complement strand
TCTGAACGCTATAACCTCAAACATCGTCTCGTGGTCTTAGTTGCTCCTTCTCTTCGTCCTCTCGAGCCTGACCACGCGTCTCTTCATTATTGGTCGATTCGAGAGCTACGTTTTGAAGTTCCGCAGACGGATCGCTAGGAGAGCATCTGCAGCACCGAAATACCTACTCGAGGTTCGTAAATTGGCTGATCACTCGCAACTTCGACCACCTCTCTGTGTATTTGGCCTATAGTAGGCTCACTTTGCACAATTCCGTCGTGTAATTCATTAAAATCGAGCCTTAACGTTATTCTTTCCAAACAAAAATCAATGCACGGGTCATAAGATCTATACGCGTGCTAAAAAAATTCAGTGAAAATTAATAAAAATGAAATAGATAATACGCGTCCGACTTCTTTAACCTTTTGCATTCGAAAGGCGACTGTCGTTCACCGAATGGTAGTAATGCAAGTTTTCAGATGCGATGAGTTAAAGAGTCATACATGTAAATTTTGATATATTATTTAACTAACAATAAGCTGATCTTGTACTCTGCCGTTGTGCTTTATTATTAACATTCATGTAATTTATAGTGAGATTCGTTAAGAGAAGATTGTCGATTGATAACTCTGAAAGTCATCCATCGTAATGAATTTTTATTTTTACAAAAGTATTCGGGATATTGAACGAAACTTCTATTGTAATGAAAAGAGATATTTTTGAGTTATAGAAAAAATGTTTTCGTTTTCATTTTCTTTTTTTATTTTCAAATAGAAGACACTCGAGTGTCTGTCGAATATTTAATGTACATTTACTGGAAAACTGCGCCTCGTGCAAAGAAACGTTATTTCATGTTTTTGACTTATTTTCTCGTGTAGAATCACTCTCCGTCCAGTGAACCATTAGTTACCAACTACTCTGTATTTCTACAGTGTTTGCGCGCCAATACTCGACTTGCGATTGAACTCGTTCCCGTGGTACCCAATTCAGATGGTAAACGAACGCAGGGATTTTCGGACAAGATTCAGATTTCCGTAGTAGCTACGTGATAACTGTGTTGTGTACCGATGTTTTCGCATGTTTCACTACGACTAACATGGTGTGCGATGGTTATGTGGTATAGGGAATTTCAGAATTCTCGGGACAATCGGAAAGGGAGCAATTTTTCCTGGAAAAATAAGCCAAGAATATGAAGTAAAATTCTTTTTTTCGGAGAACTTACTTTTTGGGAATATTAAATTTGAGCGTGCAGTAAGTGGTTAGTGTAAAAATAATTAATTCCATTTTCAATTAGAAAACAGTATGTGTATTTATAAATGTTCGCAGGAGTGAAGAATCTGAAGACGTTATTAATTCGAGGTTCCTTAATTTTTCGTATCAGAATTTATGCGGTTTTTATATGATTTTAGTTATTTTCAAATGTGTAATATAAATATTGAATTATTAAAGTTTATTGGACATTAATTTAAAGACACGGAGAGTAATGATGATCTAACCATAAAGCAAATTAAGTATAATTGGTCAAATACCATCGCTTCAAACGGATATTCAAATCTTAGTTTTTTCGAAAAAAGTATTAAAGCGCATAAAATTTCTTGTTTGGCTCCTATAAGGTATTTATAAGTAGAAGCGATAAATTAATTCAAATTTATTTTGCTTCGAATATTTTAAATTAGACGTGCAGATAACCATGTAGCGAAAATGAGAACTGAATTTCTCAAGCTCCGAAAAAGTTCCTATTCCCCGAAGGGTAATAATTTCTGAAGATAAAAGCGGATTTCTACGCGAAACTCTCGATTAACGTTAAGCGAGGTAAAGCGAAGCGCGGTGTTTACCAGATATTAATGGCAGAACGCGCGAGTGCGCGAATCCCACCGCGAAACGAACACCGAGCTCGTCTAATCGTCGAGTTCCATCGAACGAACGGCGAGTGTTCCAATTATTCACGCGAGAACACGGTAACGAGCTTAAATGGCCGTCAAAGTTGCACGAGGGAGCGCACCGCAACGCAGCCCCGCATTCGAGGACCTTATTACGCCTCGAAGTGGCATAAATTTCCATGCAAATTCGGTTGAACGCCAGCGCAAACCCTCGTCGCGTCGCTTCCAAAACGCGAGCCGGCGAAAATATTCAACTCCTCGCTGATGACTCCCGTGGGACGCTCTAACCCGGTGTCTATGTCTGCTGCTTTGCCACCTGAAACATTGGCCGTTATCACTTCGCGAACAAAGTTTCCTGGAGAAAGAGACAGAAGGGCGGGGGGGGGGGGATGCTTTATTCCATGTATTCAGCCCGCGTATTCTTGCACGAGTCTGGGGAGGCGTTCTTGGCGCTGCTGGTCCCCAGGTTAGTGTAACGTCTTTCGTCCCAAGTTACCATAATATTCTTATTTCTGTATCTCGCGAAACCTCACTACGCTTTATCAACGGATACTTTGACTCGTTTCCTGTAACGAGGGAAGAACCTCGACTGTTTCGAAGTCTAAGCAAAAAGATTAATTTTCTTTCAAACATCATTAGCTACGTCTGCGATTGATTAGGAGGTTCCCGCGGTACATAGCATAATGGAATCGTATTTCCACCGATATATAGCAAAAATGTTGTTCGGAACGTAACAACCGCATGTGTGGAAAACATTAAGCGAAGTAATTTTAAAGACATAAAGTAAGGTAACAGTTAAAGTAACAACGTCGTGGTATATTGTGAACGAAAACAGAAGTTGTTGAAAGTATGTTGATAAACTCAGATGGGTGTAAGATTTCTAAGTCGAGAAAGTCCTACGACCATTTTCTACAGAATTCAATTCCTATTCTCTTTTGCATTTTTTCCTTCGTTTATTATTTTATTATAATAGCATCATGCACAGTACCAAATTATATGTATAATACATGATAGCCTGAGAGATATACTATTCACAGTACATACATATGGTATTAAAACTTTTTATCAGTCATAAATTCATTAAAGATTCATTAATCGAAGGTGGATTCATACAACCCAAGAATATTTTGTCATTTTTCTAATAGGTTTTTGTATAGTAGGGATTATCGTCAACCGTTGTGAATTTGGTTTAGAAATTTGTATAGAATTCATTTCTTTAATTTAACTAGAAAAATAATTTAATCAAATGGTGGATAAACTATTCGTTGTTACGATAATCTGGAAATAAATTATTACAAAATAGAAAGCAGCATCTGAAGGTGTTGATAGTACCTAGTTAACGATCGTCGATGGGTATCCATAAGAGTTAATAGCAATCAAAGGATCGAGAGCGGTATACAGACGTCTGAGACAGTGTGATAAGGAATTTGAGGGAAGCGAAAAGCTTCTAAGGGGTGCCATCGTGACAGACTTACAGCCTCTGGCTATTGAATTAAAACCGCTCAAAACTTTCTACGTTTTTTATACCCTTAATAAAAACGACAGGCTTCGGTAAATTTCAATAATAATTTTTTCTGGACATATTAACAATTTGTGGATAATTATGCAGCTTCTTAATTTTAAGTATTTTGCTTCGGTACTGATTTAAAATACTTCATTTTGTTGCTAGAGTAAGAAATCAATCTGAGAACTCGGAAAAGTAACACGATTCATATTATTTCCTTTAGAAACTTTTATAATAAATATTTAATTGTACGTTAATATTTTAATATCACCATTTCTACATTGTCGATAATATATAATAACTTGAATGATTACGTACATTACAAAATAAATGAAATATCCTGATAGTGCTTATTGACTTTTTGTTTTGATGACAAAATAAAATATTTTAAACCAAAACGAAAACAAAATAATGAAGATTGAGAAAAATCGTTAAACTGCATAATTTTCAATTTGTGTTTTCCCTTTGACTTAATTGCAACTTATGACCTTAATATCATTGTACTACATGACCTATCTTATCGTATCCTATACATCTTAATATTTTGACCAAATATCTACAGCATCTACATTGTTCCTCAGCGATGTAATGTGATCAATGATAATCAGACCCTAGCAAACGTCACTTGGCCTGTCTCCATGCCTAGCTTGATGGCCATTTTGAGCCTAATCGTGCATATTTACAATTAGCTGTCCCTCTGGTGGCAAGGTCGCCACGTGTTGGATTTGAAGGAAGAGTGTAATTATGGTTTGTGTCTCCTCGCCTACGGTATGACGGTCGGGACAGGTAGATTTCGGACTGATTCCCGGACCAGTAAACGCAAGGCGACAATAAATACTAGTTACTCAGCAGATTTCATACAAAGCGGGCCGCGGCTGTTTTATTTCTCCCTAGTACTCTTTTTTCCTACCCATACCACTCGTGCAGATATTATTGCATATCCGCAATTTTCTATTCAAATTTAACGCCACGTATCGTTTTCATGCACATTGTGTAAAACCCAGGAATCTAAAAGAAAACAGAATTCAGAACCTTATGATATTATCTGAAAGAACTGTTCGGTCAAAAATTCATAAAAATACAAAGAATTGCTACTAACACGGTAAAAGTAGAAATTCCAAGGAAAACCGACATTCCGAAAAATAGCAAACGTTCCGTCCACATGGTAAACTTCGATATGGTCCGCTATTTCAAACGATCAGCTGCTGTGCCACTGAATGAAGTTGATTGGACAGACCCCTTGCATAATTTTGGAGCCCATAGGAAAAGTGGGACAGCGTCGGCAGCAGTCATATCGCCGTAGCCGCCGACGTCAGCCTCGCCGTTAGCCACGGACCGACATCACCGCGAACGAGATTACATTACTTAGAGGCCTGTTACTTTGCGGTCCCGTGAAATGCACTCAAATTAATTTGCGCCGGCACCCGAACAGCCTGCGCGAGAGACGTTTACAACGATTACGATCCACCAACGCGATGCTTCTTTTCGTCGTCGCAGGTGAACCGGGAAGGGTTAAACTTCGTAGATGAATTCAATAATCAATTTCTTGACAAGATTAGCGAGGAACGATTGTTAGAAGTTGGCCACTGTTATGGTTATATCTGGAACGTGACGACCTAAGGGATGACTAGTTTCTTTCTAATCCTCGACCGTCTCGGTTTATGGTAGAGTTCCCAGTCGCACACATGTATTAATTATTTAACAATCCGGGTAATTTAATTATACGAGTACGCATGTATTTCTATTAGCAAACAAATTTAAATTATCAGATTTACCAACTTTCTTGTTTTATGTCACAGTTTAGAGTCTCCTTTGCGTTATATCAAAGTATGAAGTACATAAAATTACTCATTCAAAAGAATTACCAGGGAAAATGAAAAATAAGTATTGACCAGAAATCCCCTAAATATGGGGTAATACCGATCAGCTTTTCTCCAATGCTTTGTGAATGAAAAAAACAAAATTCCTCATAAAATTACTAATTAAATTTATTATTTTGTTAATATAATATATATTTGTATATAAACAAGCAATAGGTATGAAAATAAACTCGTTTTTATTAAGTACAGAAGAAGAAAATGGAAGAAAACGAAAAAAATTACTGAAATTTTTCGCATCCACTTTTTTGGAATCTAAAAACAAAAAGAAACCGTTAAGTAATCCGGAAAGTCTTTTCGGATCGGTTATGCTGATCGAGAAGCCCGGATTCCATGGCCGGTATTTTCTAATTTCATTCAACCGGTATTACTTGTTAAACACATGAAATACATCACTGTAAATACAATGAAACTATTTCATTAAAATGAAAATATTTTTCTTAAATTTACAACAGTAAAGTGTCTTTTAAATAAGTAAAAAACCGGAAAAAAAATAATAAGTTAATATGCACTTACGACTTCTAATTCACTGTGAACAATTATAAGCAAACGTACAAATTTCTCACTCGTGTATATTTACAAAATCATTTAATAAATCAATTCCCAATCATTGCACTGATTTAGGTTGAGACTAGAGAGAATCACTAACAAAGATGGTATGAAGTAAAGTCATGCTTTAGATATTTGAGTGACCGGTATTACCGATTAACCGGTATTTTCTCATTCTCCCCTACACGTATATACGGATATTGAAATACTCGTGTTTTACGTACAATTTGTAGATACGGAATTAAATAGCTGTGTGAGACAACGGCAATACTAGTGCAACGGTAAACCCTTTTTTCTTGTTTCTTTCGTTTTGAAATAATGAACAACATGATTGAATGAACACGAAGCAGACAAAGTAATAATGCGTAGAACGAATTCGCAGCAGCACATAAAATACTTTGGTTCTTATGACACATACATGCAATGTATATAATGGCAATAAAACAGTGAACACTGTATCTCTCTGAACATAGTCTAACGTTTAATTGTTTTTAGAAAATTTCTGAAAGTGTGAAAATTCAGTCAAATAATTTCAAGATAATACGAATTGTACGTAATAAGTATTTCAATATCCGTGTAGTAGAATTACACATGTAACAAAAATACATGTGTAATAGAGATCTCTAATTTATAACCACTTTGGGCCTGGGGCTTGACAGATCCTAACCCTGACAGTTGACAGGCGATACATTCCACCTTGCCGCTACTACTTCTTATCAGCGAGATTGCCTTTTCCTTTTTTCCATTTTCGTACTTTTAGAACACTCCCCTGCCCTACTTGGTAATACCGAATAATACTAAACATAGTTTCTGACCTTCGTGATAAATGTGTAAATTTCTATAACAAAAACTGTTGTGTAAGATATAGTCGATTCGTTCATATGTTCCATATGTAGGAGGTTAAGTGATATAAACTAGAAATAGTCAGACCTGTTACTGCAAGTTGAGAGTATAGATTGAGGAGAAGAAAAATGTAAGAATTCGATAATAAAATCACGTTTGGAAATTCTGTAAACTTTAAAAATGTAAGATTAAAGTAAAAACATATCGTTACTGATTATTTCTTGATAATGCGTGTATAATCTGATATTTAACATTTGTAAGAGATATCTTTATTTTAATTAATAAACTCGAATACACAGCACATCATAAATCGTAAGAATCGTGAAAATTGTCCTCGGTAGGCACGCACTTCTCTTTTATACGCATTAGGATAACTGGTGGGGGTTACCAGAATCGAACATTCGAGAAGGCCCTTTATGCGCATTTGCGCTATGCATTAGGATTAACTGCTATTGAACAGTCGAGAAGGCTAATCGTTAAAGAACAAATGACAAACACTAAACACACATACTTACACACTCACACACATCTCACTCACACATTCGGCACCTCTACGTAAGTAATATCTCTTACACATTATAACTACTCAAGTGGTTAAAATGATCAATTCATAATTTTCCACGCTATCATAAATTTACTGTGATGTGTTTTTAGAAATTTTTCATGATTCCCTATGAAACGTATAGCTATCTAAAAATTTGTTTTATATGTAATACATATTTGTACAAATTTGTACAAATAAGTATACATTTAATAGTCAGTAGTTCTAGTGTTAATCAGTAAAAGTTATATTTATTCGAAGCACAGTCCTAAAGTAATTGCATAACGCATGATTTCAAGTATAAAATAAACGAGTCTCTTCAATTTATTTACTGAAAAAGGTTACAGCCAAATATTTAAATACGGAAAGAAGAAATCACCAGCTCGGTCAATGATTTACGAAAATGCGAGGATTTATTTGGTTCTGATGGATGTGTAACAACGTTTGTGTCGTATTGCTTCTTGTGTGAAACTCTTCACATGCTGCAAAAATTCCTGAAAATGCGGGGATGCCCGGTGCCGGCGCATTAATGGAAATTTCTACGTCGACAGGATTTCACTGCATTACCTCCTCTCAGGATCGATAGTTATTTCGTTGGAATCGCGGTATTGGTATCTGTTGGCTTTGAAATGCTCGAAACCGCGTTTTATACCTTCATTACATTGCCTGACAATTTTTTTTGTGAATTCCATCACCTTTGATCACGAAAGAATTAATTTGGAGGCTGAAAAAAACTAGTAGAACATATTTTTTACAATTCACTTCTGTACAGTTTCATTAATGCAATATGGGCCGTATATTTTTATGTGTTTGTGAAAAATTCGAAGATGCAACAAAGTACAAAAAGTATGTGACAGTACAATGGTACTCGAACTTTTTTATTCAGGGAGCCCGATTTTCTTAAAATTGATATTGCGAGGTCCAGTATTTTAATATGAGTTGGTGAGAAGAGAACTGGCGTTAGGAATACGAGTTTTATCGGTGAGACTGAATCAATTGATTAATTTGATCTTTTTATTAAATAATACATTCAACAAAGTTATGAAGCTGTTGTAATAATTAGCGACACAAAATATTCGCGAATAAATTTCTCTCACTCTTTTTATAATCGCTCTCTTTAACACGTGTGTCCTCTCTTTCGATGTTCGTCTTCAAATGAAAGTCACTCACTTCCCTCACCCTCGCTCTCTCTCCAACCATATCATTTACAAATTTATAGATTATACCACGTCGCACTCATTGTACGCATGCTTGTTTCTATGAGCTTCGGGTTCCTTTCATACACACGCGTCACATTCACCCTTTAATGTATATGATATCAGTATCGCAATTTGTTACGGTACTTATAAGTCCACATTTTCTAACACAGTAATAAAAATAGGGCGCATGGGTATATGCATTACACGTATTCAAGATTTTCACGGGGGTTCCTTGTGCGTTTCAACCTACACGATGCGGTGGTGCGTGATCCGCAGAATACCGTTAATATAAAAATATAAGAAAAAAAAAACTATGGAATATAGTTCAGATATAACATAATTAACGAAACTATAAAATATAATTATTACAGATTATAAGAAAGACTAATTTGCGTGACTTTATCTGATCGGTAAATTACCCTCGGTATACAAATAACGTAGTTTCACGTGACCTGTGTACAGTGTGTTAACTATTGGAAAAAGAATTACCCGCTTCTCATCAACGAACAGTACTTGATTTAATATTATCCGTTTTAAACGTTGCTTATTTTGGTAATAACTTACTTCAACCCTTTCGTGTTAGCTCGCGGAACCCCTACAGACACCAAATGCAACATAGTTTGAGAAATAATGCGATAGCATATAGAAATATTTTAAATATCTCTAGTAAATTTAGCTTCCTTAACTAGGTTTATAAAAATAGGAACTTCAATAAAATATTTTTTATTTGGTTGTTAATACCAATTTAGAGTAAATATTTTGTACAAAAAATTAAATGTTATTATTCAACTAGGAATTTTTATGCGTATTCATATTCTTAGATGCGAAGATAACATAATTTATATATGTATATTTTATTTGCATATAGCACACTTTATATACTTTTGCATACACTAATATATATTAGCAGTACATAGATATATTTTTAATCAAAAGCGTAGAATTCAAAATAAAAGGCATATTAAAGCAAAAAAAAAATAAGTCTTATAAGAAGAATAGAAAATTCTTCTTTCACTCTTCTTGAAAACTGAGGCTTTCTTTTTCATTCTTCAAATTTCATTATTGTGCGTTTTTGTTTGAACTATACAGGGTGTTAAGCTATTAGTGGGCAAAAATGAAAAGAGTGATTCTAGGCGTTGAGATAAGACGAAAATCAAGAGTGACGAAATTTTGTTAAACGCTTCATTAATTAGTTATTAACAATTAAAGATTGCGCAAAATTAAGCAATCCGCCTTGCACTGCTATCCATTTGGCTGGCCACGCACAGGCGAACTTAGGACCGCATCGATATGAGAGTTATAACGGTTACCTAGTGGGGCACAGAAAAAATTGTTTGTCACTCGAACGATGAGCGATGCAAAATCAAAACTTCGGTCACTTTCCAAAGAGTATTAAACCAACGTTGAATGACATTAAACCTGCTTACTCACAGAATCTACAAGAGCATGTCAAAACTTGTCCATTGGGATTTTCGAGTAAAGAGGGTTAATCATCTCTTGAAGCATATAATACACAAAGATAAAGCACCCACACGCATTTAAGTCACGATCGTTTCGTCCACGAATGTTCGTCGAACAATACACGTGCACAGCGATTATCCCATCCCCGAATTTGCATTAAAAAATACACACGTATCACGATTATCCACATGTATCACACACTCATAAAGTATTGCTTACACAGGCCTACATTAATATCTTAAAGTGCAATTTTATTATGAAAGAATGGAAATTTTGTGTACATTTTTTCATCACTAGTATTTCCTTTCGTTATTTGTATTTTTTGACTATGCATCTGAGGTTAGATTTGATTATATCGAAATCGAGATCGGTAGACTACAAATAACCGCACACAAGTTTAAAATAATCTGGATCAATGAAATGCGTTTATTGAACTATGTTTTCCTAAATACTTTAAGTAAGCAGGTTTAATGTCATTCAACGTTGATTTAATACTCTTTGGAAAGTCACTGAAGTTTTGATGTTGCATCGCTCGTCGCTCGAGTGACAAACAATTTTTTCTGTGTCCCACGAGGAAAGCGTTGTAACTCTCATACCGATACGGTCCTAAGTTCATCTGTGCGTGGCCAGCCAAACGGACGGCAGTGCAAGGCGGATTGCCTAATTTTGCATAATCTTTAATTGCTAATAACTAATTAATGAAACGTTTAACAAAATTTCGTCACTCTTGATTTTTGTCTTATCTCAACGCCTAGAATCACCCCTTTCATTTCGGCCCACAAGTAGTTTAACACCCTGTATAATTAAAGGAAAAAAAAAAAATTCTTACCCACGGATATGAAATTTTTATGTAGTATGTGGAAATTTTCTATTTGTATAAACAGGAGATTCGAATAAACGGGTTTCCATTGTATAGTTGGCTCTGCAGAATGTGTTAAACATTTTCTCATGCGTAAAACTAAAAACGATCGCCCTTTCGGGAACGACTCGAAGAAAAATCAGACTAATCCAGCTGAGCGTTACCGTTTCATACGCAAGCCGTGCGCAGTCCGCGTAATCCTGTAATCGTCCCTAATAAATAATTGGCTGTCGCGTGTATTTCTCGTGCATTCGCGGCTAGGAAGCTAGTACCATCTTTCAGTTTTATCTGATACCGTGGGCAATTTCCAATAATGGTCCACGCGCGGCCAATGAACACGTCGGGCCCCGCTCGAAAATATTGTCGGCGTTCATGAAACATTGCCGTCGTAACTATCGATGCAATCTGCACGGTCCGCTTAATTGGAGTTTACTTTACGTGCTGAATAATTCACGCCGTATTGCCTATTGCCTACCTTGTTGTTGCTGTTTTTTCCCCTCCGTACGTGTGTATCGTTCTCTCTTTCCTCTCTCTTTGTTTTGTATTTTTTCCCACTTTTTTTTTTACGGCGATATTACATCGACCTGTATCGAAAACAGCGTGCAACTGTTCAAAGTCAACGATTCCGCGCCGTGTTGTAAAGGGCGCGTAAATAATCACGCATTCGGATGGGTTTACTCTGGAAAAGAGGAGGGAAAGCAGCGGGGAAGGAAAAAAGCTGGTTCCGGACTTTCATGGTTAGGTTAGGCGTTTTGGGACGTGTTTGCGGATTAACGGGACGAAAAATTTCGGAAAGAAAAAAGGGAAACTAAGAAACACGTCACTGCATATATCTACCGCGCGGGAATGACAATTAGGACGGAAGAACGGGCTGGTTTTTAGTTTGGCGAGCCTAGATGAGTGGTTAACACTTAGCCAACCGAATGGGGAGAACTCCAGTTTCTCTCTCAACAAAACGCTGTCATTGATTCTACTTACTTTTGTTATTGGTTAGTTTTGAATTAGCGTTGTTCACAGTTCATCAAATGTATTTTCTGCTTTTCCAAAGTACAACTTTTAATAAAATCAACACTAGCTCAAGGTCAACTAATACGCAACGCTTTGTTGAGAATTCGGTTGACTAAGTGTTAAGATCCTTCGTGGGAGAAAAATTTTGAACGTATTCCAGCTTTCAAAGATGAAATAGTATTGGATTTATTAAAAAAGAAGAAACAGAGCTTTTTAAGCTTCAGATATGTGAACATATTTTACCGAAACAAGTGAATTAGAGAAAAAATTACAACGCTGAACTTCTCTTAACTATTCCGGACAAACTTGTTCCTTTAACGCTTTACCGACCGCTCGTGAATCAATTTATTCCTGACCAGTTCACTCACTTCGCAGGGGATACATCATTAATGAATCGAACACAATGATTTTCTTTGAATAATTAATAGTTCCATCCCTTTACAATATATATATATACGATTTTGCTCAAAATAGTCACCTTCGTGTAAGGGAACATTACAAAACTTACAAATTGAAGAATATAAAAAGCCGATTAATAAGCTTCCAGTCGGTAAAGTGTTAAAATCGGTTTAAAATAAAATTAATGAAACTCCCATTTAATACTTCAGTTACTTGGGGACTTTTTATTTTGGTTTCACTTTAGGAATTAAGTATACAGGAGTCTGCTGTATAATGGTTAAAAAAGAAACAACTTATTAAGTTTTATAAACGTGACAATAAAATGTTTCGTATATTCAAATTTAAACGAAGGTGTTAATAACATTTGTTATGTAAAAATTGAAACCTGTATCAAGAAAACAGCCAGATTTAATGAAAACACAAGAAATATTTGAAATAGATAGAGTTACTTGTAAAAGTATTCAATAACTAGCTTTACTTTGCTTTTACGTTTTCTACCTTAAATAAATGTACAGGGAATGTTACATATTGCCTTAAAATTATTCCCCGATTAAAAATTAGAATCAGCAATTTGTAAATGTTCAAACATTTTCACGATTAACTACACTAATTTCTGTTAGAGTGCAACGATGATGCCAGTGTCTCTTAGGCTGACTTTTTAAGAGGGTTTGCTCATGGTGAGAAGTAAATTTTCTTATTCTAGATCGTCGTCACATTTATAAAATTTTTTCATATACATAGTTATTATTTTTTCTCTTACATATTATTATACCACAGAATACGTAAGGTCCATGCGTATTATATACATTATTTACTTGTGTGTTTATATATATTGTAGTATAGTAGTTTTAAGGACCACAACCGGAAAAGTGAAAGTACGGGTCGATTAGACGAAAGCCAAGCCCATCGGGAAAAACCGTTGGCGACAAACAATTTGTTGAGAAAAACAACAATATTAAAAGTATATAATTATGTTTATTTTGTATAATAGTTCTCCAATGTCATTCACACGTCTCATTCCCATTCAATCAATAAATAAAAGATGTACGCTCACGATCCTCATTCAATTTTTTTCATTCTCTACTCCATTCACTCATATTTTCATCCTTCCTGTGTTCCATACATTCCTTCTCATTCTAATTCCTTAACCGTTCATTCTAGAATCTGTTTCACACAAACAAACATACATACGTCAATAAACTAGCAATTACTCTCACACAATTCACCGACGGGTCGGCAATGTCTAGCGAGCGCGGAGTGAGAAAAGGCCTATAAGGGTTTCCTTGAAAGAGGAAAATGACCAATGTATAAAGTTGCAGAGTTGTAAAAAGAACCGAGGAGAAAACAGAGAGTCGCGTAGCAGAGTCGAATTATATTTTACTGCACATTGTATATTTTCGCGATTATTCATATTTAATAATAGTAATAAATAATTTTAAAAAGCTTTATTCTACAATATATAAGTATATACTTATGATAAACATCTTTATAAATATAACTATAGTTTACAACAATTTCGAACACATGTTTTACTCACAACAAGACCCATACTGTTTATACTCCAAACTATACGGAAACAAAATTAAATTATGCAACTGATTACCTCATCCACGCAAAGCTTTCGTCCACCCCTTTATGCTTTTTAATTTACCGAAGAATCGTGAACGTGTGCTCATCTCAATAATTAATCGTTATTAGTCGGTTGCGGTAATGAAATGTGGCGGGATGAAATTTAATTAAAAGGAATATTTAGGTCGAGCCAACGGCAGCTGGCTGCTGTCCCTGTCGACAGATTACAATATCGGGCCTTACCTTGCCACCTTCCTGTTTCACGTCTTCGAGGGGTGTACTCGCGTCCTATAATTACTGCACCGTGAGCAAGGGTGGAGTCTGAAGAAGAGGCGAACTTTGACACTGCCGCGAGACACGGGTTTTCGAGGAAAAATTATAAACCATTAGCGAAATGAATGGTCGACGGGTGTAGCGTGTTAGTTTCATAACGCGAGTCCGGTTTAGGTTTAAATTCAGCATAACAATATTTGAGTAGTTATTACAAAATGATATTTAATTGATAAAATAAAAAGATACATTAAAACACGTGGACCAACACAGTGTGAGACAAAGCTGATACATGTGACTGTCTCTTTTGTTTTTAATCCTTTTATGTCGAAAGGTTCTCGATCAAAATGCCTTAATACCTTTCGACTTTAGAAAATTACAAGATACACATTAGGTTCTCACATATTTGTTCGTGTATATTCGAAATTCTAAAAATCACTTTGTCATTTTCTGTGTTTTAAGACTGTAAATAATCCGGTATGTTATGATAATATAATCTTTTGATCTTAAACTTGAAAAAATCATTTACAAATTATAATATCGATAATAGAAGTTTCACAAAATTGTAGATAAATTTTCAAATAAAATGGATAAATGTTGTAAAAAATGATCGTAACAATAATAAGTGTTATATTAGAATAGGTCAAGAAAGTTCTAAAAAAGTAAAGTAGCTATATTAGAAATTAATTAATAAATGCTTTAACTCACATAATTGTTCGCATTCATCTATAAATTACAACACATTTTTTTTTAATGAAATGTAATTGCTTCCTAAAACATGAAGGTGTTCGTTAACTAATAACCTCTGCTAATTTATACCTCTTGTACCCCAGTTTTGAGTTTCTCAAGTCAAAAATTGGACTGTAACCAAAACGGGAAGAGGTGAGTTCATAACATGTATATGATCTGTTTTTATCTTCTACTTGTCACGGTTGTTTGTAGATTATCTTTCTTTTCGGATTTCGATCAGGTTTCCACGGCAGTAGAGAGCCCATGGATGGGCTGTCGTTCGTAAAAATGCGTAGAGTAATCCAGGAGCCCGATCGGTCGATTGACATTCTCGAACCGTCAAATTATACAAGAATAAAGGACCCCTTTCGAGGATACCAAATTCATAAGAAAAAATTACACTCATTACCTCGTCTTAACTTTTTCATGTATAGTTATACTGTGAAAATTTAGAAATATTTTCAGTAGCAAGTATCAAACTGAGGTTACTGTATAAAAAAGAAAAAATTGGTTGAATAAGTACGCTAGTATCGATCAAGGGTTCAGGTCATCTTCATAATATAGAGGATATATAAATTGAAGGTAAGACTAAAGGTATCTGTAATATTAATTTCTAGCTAACAATTCAGTGAAAGAATAGACATGCTGCTCCTTTGTTAGGTTGCTGTAAAAAACCTGTCCATTTTAAAGGATACTGAAGAAATTCAAAAGAATGTCAAGATTTAATAAATGTTACAAATAGATAGCGAATATTTTTGCAGATGCATATTGATATAGAGTCCAAAAGTAGAGAGATGAAATTTGAATAGTAATTTGTTATGTAATTAGAATCGTTAGTGTTATGTATTAGATAGCTGCAGAAGTTTCGTCCAGTTTAAAGAATACAGAAAAATTTCATTGTTGAAAACGTATTATATTCTCTTTAAATTAAGTACTTTTCATTACTATTTGTAACAGTTATTCATCTCATCGAAAATCTTTTTTTTTACAAACCTTTGATATAATTGTCAAAAGAAAAGTACCTATCTGATATAATTTGCACCACTGGTGGATTCATAAAAGTTCTAGAGATCTGTTCGAGTGACCTTATTCAATGATCTCTTCGTTACAATGGAATGTCTCTTAACCGAACAACCATTGTCTAAATATTGACCTAGATATTGTCATCTAATAATAGTTTTCTAATCTTTACAGTTCTGAAATTTTTACAGCGAAAGAGATGCACAAATATAGAATACACAAACATTTAAATAAATTGTTAATCATAATCTTCGTTTAAATAAATAAAATTTAGTTCAAGAAAACGAAATCGTTCTATTATTTAAAGATTCTTTCATTCGAACACTTTTCGCTCTCTATTAATTTACATATAGGAGACTTCACTATATTTTTAGTAAAAATAAGGTTATTTTATAGTTACAGAATGAAGGCAAATGCATATAATTATCTATGTCATAGAAAACTTTAAATTTCCCAAATTACGTAAGCATTTTGTTCAAAATCTGTGTCCAGTTATTCATGAAGGGGACAAAACTTATGTGGCAACCTAATATCAAAGCAGAGCCTGCGTTTAAACATCGTCGTTCAGCAGTTTTTCGTTTAATTATGCACTGGTTATTGCACGGTCGTTCGTTCGTTATCCGAGCACGCGCGCGATCAATTTTATTTTACACGTGCAACCCCTCAAATATAAATCAGGGTTCCAATTAACACCAGCCGCGTTTACCTGCACCCAACTCTCGCATGCATGAATGTATCTAGGCTAAAGTTAGACGCCGAGACTAATTACGAACCGCGGTCTCATTACCTTGGAGACAGTGGTGATCTGCTTAAGGAAAAAGACGGAACGAAGAGAAAGACACCAGGAAGAAAAGAGGGGAAGGTAAAACGAGGAAACACTGACTGATTGTGAGTTTCGTTCGTTTGCAAAATTGCATGATACAGTAGAATTCCGATTATCCGGCATACTTAGGATCGAGGTAGTGCCTGATGATTAAATATGCTGGATAATTGAACTATATGTAGTTATAAAAAGAATATAATTTAATAAAACAACTTTGAATAATATATTAATATGCGATTTATTAACAAAAGTAAATTATAAAGTAGAATATATGTATATAGAACGTATAAAATATATTAATTGATACAAACATATGTAACTGCATGTCTATTGCTTAAACATTATAACAGTGGATGTCGCAAGAGGGAGGATTCAACATTATACGACGGCTTTTTAAATAGTATTTGCATGTCAACTTCCTTGTGAAATGTATATTATATGTGTGTGTCCACGATGGATAGGCGAATGTGCCGGTTAATCGGGTATTTCGGATAGTCGGGTACCAGATAATCGGAATCCTGTTGTATCACTAAATTCTGAGTTACAAAATACAAGGAAGGTAATGCAGTGTTTAGCTTGAATTTAACCTAAAAATACACAAGATGGAGTCATGAGAACGATTGTTTAGGGTCGTGTACAATTAAGGATTAAAAGGAAGGTCCTTTTGGAATTTTTTTCTCACAATTTTTGAGACCTTTTCAAACCGATGTTATTTTACTTGAAAAAGTAAAGTTTGTACTACTAAGTATATTTTTTTTTAATTCTAAGATGATACGGTAGTTCTCTTGACAAATTCCTAAAAAAACACACTACGCAGTGGACAGCCTCGTTCGGCTCATCATTATTTAAATATTTTCATATTTTATCATCATTACTTTATATTTTTAAGATGTCCTTGACGTTCGAAATGAAAGTTTTTATAGTTGATGAAAAAATTGCTAGTTTTTGTATCATAAGAACTAAAATACCTATTTGATCAGAAGAATCCCTTCGTTTAAGAACAAGTATTTTCAACTGATCTTAATTTCTTACACTTTCTGTTACATTTTTTGTAGCCATATGAACGTACCATTAAAGTACCGTTTGATTGGACTAATGTAGATGTTAATTATTATAAAATATAATGGCTCATAAATTTAGTTACACATTATCAATATATACGTCCCTTTTATAAAACATAGATCTTTTATCTTAGATGTAGAATACTTTAGTATATTTGCAATACTATGACTATATGAAGAGTAAGTGAAGAAGATATCTGTCAAGTAGAACCTTTAGAAGTTGTAAAAACGATTACATTTTATTTATGCAAAAACCATACAGTCAGTATAATTAAATTCTCTTTAGCCGATTAACAATAGAGAGATAATGATAATACTGTATTAACTAAATATATATTTCACACAACAAATTTGACTATTATACAAGATTGGTGTATAACTATTGCACAAAAAGTTCGAAGTAGTGGCCTCACACTCCACACTCAAATTCTCCTTCTTTCTTCTTATCGTTAGTCTTTCCGAACGTCTAGAAGAAAATGCTCTTTTTTCCTTCTGTACGATGCTGCCACTACATATCCATTACTTAATATTTCGTATTACATTAATTCATTTTTAAAACTGCTTTAGTACATCTCGATATACCTCTTATAGTATTTATGAATTCTATTTTAATATTTGTTTACAATTCTATAACATTTATGTTACCAATATTATAATTTGCTAATTGTGTTTTTAATTTAAATCTGAATTACGGTAATGCAATGTAATAAGCGTTTATTTCACATTTTGGAATAAAAACGTGCAATAATTTTTAGAAATTAATTACATGGTTCATTATAACATTATGATGCTGGTACGAATATTTTTCGCAGCTACTGTCACCCAAATCTAACTTACCCTTGCACAGAATGCGATCACTTAAATCGAGAATGACTCTGGATCAACGATGCATGCCGATAGTTTTTTGTAATTGTAAATTTATACAATTAACCGCAACGGTCGATGGTATAATTAGATTCTTTTAATCGTTGCCCCGATGAATACCTTAAAAATAATTGCACCTGTCGATCGGGTCGTTTTGTAACATTCTATAAACGGATGACACCGTTTCGCGTTAAGTGGAATAATTACAGAGAGTGAAACACTCGACAGGCTTACACATTTAACTTCAATCAGCGCGGCCTTTAATTTACAAAATTTAACAAATGTTACAAGTGGATAGCGAATATTCATGCAGATGCATATTGATATACGGTGCAAAGGTAAAGAGATAAAATTTGAATAGTAATTTAGTAATATAAAAATTATAAACTTATTTAATCTAGTAACAGCATTTATTTATTTAGTAACAGGAAAATTACAAAATTATGTTAGTTTTTCATTATTTACATAGGATGTATTGCATATTTATTGTTAAAAACGCGTATTTCGTGTTTGTGTGCTTAAGTTTATCTCGCTCAATCAGTTGAATTAATCATTAAACATTTGCATGATAATTACGTAGAGGGTTGACAGTGTGTCAGCTGCAGAGATTGCTAAATTAATACATTTGAAACCAATTTTTATAATTTGTTGGGTGTATGCTTCTTCGCACGTTAATGTAGGATGGTTGCACACACGCTTTCACGCTGAATTAACGTTGTGCGAGTTTATTAATTTAACAAAGGAAGAAGGATTCGAGATTATACGTTCCAAAGATGTCGTTTCGTTGGTGTTTTAGTCTTTCTTGTGATTTCATGCTTCGCAGAGAGGTCGTGTTGGCGCGAATTGTGAGCTCGATTGCGCCTTGTCGCCGGCCAAATTAATTTTAGGCGACTGATTGAATTCGATGGTGTTACGTGTGTCGCGGCTGTTAATTGCACCGAAAGTGTCCGTTGCAATTGTTGTGATGCACCGAATGATGTGCTACAAAGCGTCCGAATGTTGACGCGTAGATGTATACGAGCGAGATCTATTTTGTAGATATGGATTGCGATTCGATGGTTTGTACTTTCGTATGACGACGTAGACTGTATTTTTTACTATTCGCGACGCCGAAGTGACTCGGTTTTATATGGAGGAGTTCGACTGGTCACTCCTCCATACCTCAAGACGATACGCTAATTGGTTAAAGTCAAAAAGTCAAAACTCCAATCAGCATATGCCCTGAGTGCCACCAACCCCCGTTCTTGTGCCCTTAGCACGCGTTTCGAGAACGAGGGTGGGGTGAGTCACTCGGAGCGGGAAGGTTTCCCGAATTTTGGCGACGAAGGGAAAATTTCCTCCGGGCCCATGTACCTCTCGCATGTGGGTACCGGCTGAGCGCCAGGTCTATTGAAAGTTCCTTATTTACGACACGGGCTTGGCTATTGAGGAGACACGGTTGACTCGAAATTAAGACTGTTGTCCCTTTATGGACGTTAAGAGGGTTTTAAATTAAGCAGAAATACGCGACGGTTTCTTCGTCCTCAAAAATAGCATTACCGGCACGCTCATGTCGTAAATATGCCAAGGAAAACTTCCCGCTGTTGTTCCGTAGGACGGAACAGATCGTAGAGGTGATGATTAAAGTACTACCACTGGCAAAATGTTTTCGATCAAACCAAGCAATACGAAATTATGTACAAATACTACAGTTTAAGACAGAGATCGTTAACTGGCGGGCCACTTGCGGCTCTTTCTCCTACGTAGAACTTCCTCCACCATGTGACAGGAAAAATGCCTCCTCTCATACTTATCTGACTTCGCCATGGAATAGTGGGGTTAATGAACCCCGCGTCTTTTGTTTCTGCTAACCTAGTATTTGAAAGTTTATTTTTCACTAGTTTGCTTATTGCCACATTGTTGTATTGTAGTTTCGCTTGAACAGAACCTTGTGTCTTTCACAGTTTATTTTATATTTTATTCCTCATTCGACATCATTTAAATAAGAATGTGTTGTTATAAGAATAATGCTATTATTTACATCAACATAATGAGCGGAGTCACACTGATAATCAACTTGCAACGCGACATGAGTAGGGTACAATTTGACTAGTGGTGGGGATTCTGAGGCTATTGGTGGAGAAAAAGTTTGCGGTCCCTGGTTTAAGATTTAAAATGATATGGTATAAAAACAAAGTATGAAAGCTAAATTGGTGTGATATGAAGTAAATACAAAATTTTTGTTTATCATTGAAACGAAAATAATGAAGTGACGCGGTGGTAGTTGGAGAAAAGTATTTGATTGTATATACTTTTTGCCCATGATTGAGATAATTACTGAAGAGTGTATCAGCTTTATTAGTTAAACACTTTGACAGTAACAAACTGTAGAAAGCACAAAGTGTAAATAAACCCCGGAATCTTGTTCGTGAGCAAATACTCTTTTCTAATTAATATTTTACTTCTTCATCGTTTTTTTCTTAATGATGAGCGAAAATTTTAATTACGTTTTGTATCTACTTTGCATTAGACCGATTTAACTATCCTAAGTATTTTATAGTTATGCTGTTACGTGCGAGCATGTTGGAACGAGGATTGTAGCTTTAATTATTTAGTAACAGACAGGAGAAGGTAATAAATTATTTGAATATCTTATTTGTTAATGAATAAATTTGTGGGTCCGAGACTGTCCAGTCCCTCACGGGTCTCTGAAACTGTCATCGTGTCGATTTTAAACAGGAGATAAATCAATTATTGGAATTTCAGGAAAGTAACGAAATTAAAAGAACAGAAATATGTTTAATTTATAGAATATTTATTTAGTTGAAATAAAGATTTTACAATAAATCGAATTGTTACAAATAGGAAATTAACCCGATTAATACAAAAGCAAACGGTGTAAATTAGAGTTTCGCTTATTATTTGTTACACTTTTGTAAATTACAAACTTTTGCTGAACTATGGATTTTATTGTACTGGTAATCTAGGAAAGTTGTGCATGATAACGTATTGAGTTACCATTACGGTGAAATCATAATATTGTATAAAAGAAAACTTATCGAAATTACGCTGACAACGCTTTGATGGATTCACCAGTACAGTATTTATTCTACATATCGTTTGACGTCGGTATCCCTATCCACTGAAGAGTCTCAAGAAATTGAAGTAATCCTGTCGAGAACAAAATTTTAAACTTTCTATACTAATTTTGAGTAATACACTATTGTTAATAGAACTAAAACAAAGCTTATTAACTTTACACAAAAGTAGGAACTATTATATTAAAGCGATTACATGTACTAAGTTCTTCATCGTTTCTGTTTTACACGAAAACTGTGGCGAACTCTATCTCAAAGATGTACTACGGATTACCGGATAACGCACTTCGCGATTCTACGATCGATGTTAAATCGGTAATATCGAATATGTGCATAATATGCCCTGCATAAATTTTTATAATCTTCTACACCCCCTACATTACAAGAAGCTGGACAGCTTACGAATTCCTTTACACAATAGAACAGCCGAGAAATAGCGTGGCGATGACTTATCCTTCAATCTCTTATTTCAATGAAAGAGGACCATTGAATGGTTCCTTCGTCAAAAATTTTTTGGAAAGATAATGAGCTATTGTAATCCAGAATTAGTCTTTTGTGTGCTCAAATAATTGAACTCATCGATTTTGTAATAGAACAATTTGTAAATAAAATATTTCGAATCTGTTAACTATGCATCACGATAGAAATTTCGAGTATAGTTAAGGCGCAAAAGCAGGCTTGTTTATGTGATAAAATTCTAAGTAACAATATGGTTATCTGGTAAGTGGACCACGTTCATTCCAAGGAAAGAATGCGTTATATCAATAATCCGTTCTCGAAACCTAAATTAACACTACATTTACTATTATTCCTAGCTATTTTTATCGACTTTTATTGATAGAATGATACGTATATATCCAAATATATTTCCTTTTTGGTTTTACAATTTTGAACTCTGTATAATGTATACCTATTTTTCTTAGTACATGTATATTAAAAATAGATGTACAAGAAATACCCGTAAATCTAGTGTTAAAAAAATGGTCTTCTTAAACATCAGAAGCTACGCATGTGATCGATAGAGTATTCACGATGCGTACAATGTCATCGAATCGCGTTCTTACCGATGTATAATAAAGCAAAAATTTTGTTTAGAACGTGACAATGCCATCTCATTTTACAATTCAGAAAATATATCTAGTATTTTTAGGTAGTTTCGTATTTTCGCGTATGATCGAAAAATTGTTGCCAGGAATAGTAGTGATGAAAAAAGTAGAGGTATTGGAAGCAGTTGAAAAATTATTTAAACATTGTTTTTATTAGCATAGGCCATAAAATATTTGTCAAATATTCTTGCTACCTCGATGGTACCGAGCTTTGGTACGACTCAGGTCGTAACGCAATTAAAAGCTTCGAGTATGTTAAACAGAACAGTGTTGAACAATGTAGAATGATGGTTTCTATGTGTAAATTAATCTTTTGCAACATTTTTTTTTAATTTTTTGTGATTTATCGTGAAATAAATTACAATAGAGTAAAAATTACAAAAATATTGTGAACTATTGAATTGCAAGCTCCGATGTACATGTTAAAGTATCATTTATATTGGTGTGCATAAATAAACAGTTGGATACATGGTGAATTGACGTGCGAACAAAATGGGGATCATTCAATTCGACTAAGAATTTAGTTTTGTAATTGATTTTTCCCTGAAACATTATCTTTTAGTAAAGCCAAAGTCCACTGATCAATTTTGTAAAAATAAGAAAAATGTGTTGTATAAACAGGTCATTAAGAACATGATTAAAAAATTATAATAACAGCATGTAAATGAGATAGAATGATGATAAGCTCTTTTTTAATATGATAATTAAGGTATTTATATTACACATAACACGTGCAGTAATTTTATCATAGTAATAATTGAAACCTTAAAGGTTAGTACCAAATTTAATTGAGAAGTTGATATTTATAAATAGTAACTTGATACTCTACAAATTTGTGATATAATTGCTCGTGAAATTTCGCTATAAAATTCGGTAACTTTATTCATTAGGAGACTTCTACAAGTTGATGCGACCTTAAATAAATAAATAAATAAATAAATAGGATAAACTGCATGAAATTGCAATGATTTATTTTTAATGTTTCACCTACTTCAAATTTCATTGATCTTCATTTAGAATATTTATTTCGAGGTTCATTCTCGATCAAACAATCCTACATATAAATTAATTTAACAAGGAAAATAAAGAAACATAGCAGTGTAGTGACTTCTATACAATAAATGCAAAGATAACTTACGCGGAGTACTCTAATTATATTAAATAATTACTATTATATCGTTAACCCAACCTAGCACATTTTAATTTTCTCGCAAAAATAAACTTAAATTTCCAACCCTTCCATTATTCGGTTTTAAATCTTTAAATTCCAATATTTTATCCTATCCTTTCCTTTGTGAAAAAATTGAAGCATTCTGCTTTCCACTATCTATCAATATACATTTAAGGTTAGGTGTCAAAAGTATTTAATAAAAGCGTCTATCACAGTTCTTAATGCTATTTTAACAATTTTAAGTGCATTCAGGAAACCTAAATTTCAGAGAAATCCTTTAAGGAATCCTTCGCAAATCTTCCACGCCTACAGTTTAAGCGAACACCGCATGAAATTCTCGTGTTTCCTTCTTTTCTGAAATCCCGGATCACAATTACTCGCGAGGAAATTAGCTTCTTCAACAGTTAACCTCGTGATCCAGCGATTCGAGGTCGATTCGTATCATTTTCTGCACCCTCCCCTCGCGTTAGGCTATTCTAGACGGTCGGACGAGGCGGATTTAATGGCGAAATCCGGATTTAGTGGCGCGATCTCGCCGGACGTAAGTGTCTAAAGAGTCGTAAGGTCGTCCATTATATACCTAGTGCCGTTATTCGTGGACTCTGCTTTTACAACGCCGTGGTTGGCGCGAGATAGCGTGCCCTGCGGGGGTAGTTTTCCCTTAGCCGCAATTGAATTCAATGAGGACGACATTATCCACGTAGAAACTGGCTGGGAAAGTAATGCGAATTTAAGTAGCCTGGAAATTCCGATTTCTTTGACGCATTGCAAACTTGTAGGTGTCAACGAAATTATTATACGATTTTTTTTATCCTTCTTTCGAGTGAAACAAGTCTCAAGTTGCATAGAAATTTTATTTTAATAAGATACATGGAAACATTAATTATTATAAAATTATGTTTTTATTATTATTATTATTATTATTTATGGGGATATTAAAAAAGTGGGGCGCTTTTTAATCCACTATATCTCATAATGTCAATGGTTAACGTATGGCTTCTTATTCTTTTGTATACTTTTAAAATTAACCTCTTGATAATTAGATATTTGATGATCTAAAATAAATCTATTTTGATTTCCAAACAATGATAATTTTAGTATTAATAAAAAAGAAACTAATAAGCTGTGCTATCAGTATGAATGAGAAAATACATGAAATGTTTCATTATCTTAATCTTGATCGTTATGGAATGAATTTAATAAGTGATTTACATTTCTATGGATAAATGTATTGTTAATATGAGATATAAAGTATATTATATTTGAAAAAGAATATTATTCAGGGGACAGATCAAAAACTGTAGAATCTAAAAACATTTCTTATGTAATAATACCTTGATTTGCACCTATCTTTCTATTTTCAATTTTCTATGCTATTTTAAAGTCGCCTGAAAAATAAAATCAAATAAAAACACGAATTTGTTAACTTACTTCAAACTAACTGTAAATGTTTACCTTATGCTGTAGATTCATGACCTGTATAAACTATAATCATTAAGCTGTTATCAGAATTAAACAATGTTTACAAAGTCTCGAGCAGGATAACTGATGAAAATCACTACGAACAATTTTAATGTGTTTTTGGAAATTATTTTGGAAATATTCGCGATTTTTGACTATAGTGAATATTCTGAATATTTCGAAATTTTTGAATATTTTGTACTTTAAGCTGCATAAATGTTATATTGATATAAAGTGATATAAGTGATTTATGGATAGTTAATTGACTTTTTTCAGGTAAAGCTTCGTTAAAACGAATTAATGAATCAGTTTTCCGATAATTTCGTTTAAACTTGATGATGCTAAATAAAAGCTTTATTTTCTTTTCGTAATAATGTTTCCAACGAAACGGTAACTTAACAAATTTTCATCGCATTAAATCCGAATATCAAATATTGGAAAGCAGATTTTGTCCACTTTTAAACTGTTCAAGTTATTCTCACTTCAACAAAATATTTATTAAATATCCGCTTAACATTAAGATTATTCTAATAACAACTTATTCTACACCTGCAGCTCCAAAAATTTTTATTCAACCATCATCGATTTATTATATATATCCGTTCAAACGATAGATAACGAGTGTACTTGGAAAACGCTGATGAAAAAAGTGCATGTATGAAATTTCGTATAAAATCCTTAATTAAGGGATAAATTTTATATGTTGTACATTTTATAAAATTGTATGTATTATGCATTCATAGGCACATGTATGGAACATGTTGCTGCGTGTATCGCCATTTTATCGAGTGGGTTGTTACGCGGATAAAAATTTACTCGTTAGCCCCAAGTAAATCTCCATTTGCTGCTTTTATCCGTTATTGATCGCTCGAGCAAAATTGTACTCTTATAGTAATGGAGTTAGTAAAAGCCGCGCAATAAACTACCCAACCCCCACAAATACACAGAACACGGATGCAAGAAATGGATGGGAACAAACAAGCAGTGGCGAATGGTTTCTGAAATTTTTGAACGATTTATCTGACGATAAATACTTCCCTACTTCGGTGAAGGACAAAATTATTATTACATGTTGGTAACGAAAAAAAATATATATATCAAACTTGTGTGAGATAATAAAAGTAATTTCTTACGGTTCAAGTAAATACACTTTATTTGTTAGTTAATTTTACTTCTAATACTACTTTCATAAAATAGTAAACTTTAAACTTCATATAATTCGAAAATGTGTTCTCTGTTGCTTTTTTGGCTCAAAAATATTTCGTTCTATGAAATGTTATCAATGTTAAAAAAATTATAAAACGTTGATGAAATTATATCTCGTATTTTAGAGCATGGAACCCTTTTTATATTTTTCGTGAAAAATGCGTTCATTATACTTTTCCATGGAAAAAACTGAGAAGCTTCCATTATTGCTTCAAAAAAGAAAGGTGAAGTTGTATTTAATTTTTCGTAAATACTTTAAACGAATGTTATGCTTATGAATAAAATAAGTTAGAAAAAACGAAAATTATTCAAATGGACATTTTATATGTGATGACCTAATAAATATTAATATGTGTATGCATATATTACCATTATGTAATAGCATTGAATTGCAATGTTTTAATGAAATTCATGTTAAAATATTACCTTCGTTTTTAGCCAAAAAATATTTCTAAATATGTGCTAAATAATAAACATTTTTTACAATTTTTTAAAACACTAGAAACTGCGACTTATATATAAATTGTAATTCTAAAATAATATTAAGTAACTGAATTATTATTATATAATTAAAGTAACTGCCCATGTTTTAATACAATAATTAAAGTAACTTTGAATAATATATGTTTTCTTTAATAGTTACATTAATCTTATAAAATTAGAGTAAATTAAAGTATAATTAACCTAATTTAGTAATCAATATTATCTTATACGTGATAATCTAAGTGTACTAATCAAAGTAACATTTAAGTGATCTTCAAGATATGTATATAAAAATGAATTTTCTTTTCATCAGTATCAGAAGAAGTTTCTAAACCTTGTCTCAATACAAGTATCGTGGTACGTGCAAAAATTTGATTCAACGCTAAAGCACGTGATATGTGTCAAGTGTCTGTGGTTAATGAAATTAGAGGAAACTGCAGAGCAGCACCGACTTCAGATAGTCGAACACGTTGAAGGAAATACTGGTTTCATTTACTTCGCCGTTAGAAAAGTTAAAAAAAATTAGATAAAGGAAGTAAGATAAAAGGTAATAATTAAAAACAAAACAGAGCTATTACCGCTATTAAATATGTATATAATAATAATCGTTTAGCGATAAATATTTCTGTGTTTTACAATAAAGGAAATTTTTTAAATTTCACAAACGAGATGATAACATTTTATCTTCATTTTCAGGAAGAGTATTTAAATAGGTAACATTTTGCAGTATTCGTGGATGCAGCAAGAACTAAAAGTGCAAATTGCAATGTTAAATCAGTGTTAAACCTTTTGTTTTGTAAACAAGACTCACAATCGTGGCACAGATTACAGTTTACATAAGGTAACTGTAATAAACTATAGTTTCATTTCACGAGACTGGAAGTTGCTGAATATATTCTATATTTCTCAGTTGATGCAACACTCATCTAGATGGACCTCTATCATCTTTTCGGAAATGATTCTAAGATAATTTCGTTTCGCTGTTTTAATATATCTATCTAACAGTTTCTCAGAAGTATATTCATATTTTTATTTTAAACTACATAGCTAACAATAGAAATTACGTTCTTTTAATGAAAATCATTAAAAATAATTCAGGCATGTATGAATTAACACCATCCAATTTAAAGTTCTACATTCAAAAATAAAAATAAATATACATTTTGCTGTTACTATCTAAAAGTTATTCTATGCATTGTTTGAAAATATAATCTTTATCTCGAATAGCTGGTGTTAAAGCAAGAAATAGTTAATACCGAAATGACGAAAACGATGGGTTAAAGTTACATTCAAATGGAAATATCAAGTACTACAATGTATACAACAATAAAGCAAAAGCTATAGGATACGTCTAAAGAAAAGGTAATAATGACTTCTTTACAGACTCGCAGAACATTAACGGGATTGCAAACTGGAATACAGTGGACTAATTGTGAGTTGAAATCACACTGAAATTCCCAGTTACATGAATCCTCACCAATAAACAGGGTCACGGGAATTCTACACACAAATAAGTAGGCAAAGGGGATGGGGTATACAAGTGATGAACAGACAACGTCGATAAGGGAAAACGATCGTTCCTGATTCGTTACAAGCTACCGTAAAATACAAGGTCTCCGCCATGCACAAAATGCCATGAAACAGGTTGAACTGTCGTGCCGGTGTCAATCAGTGTGCGCCATTAACCCCGATCTTAGGTTTCAGCTAGATAAAGAAAAGTCCGCCACGTTATGACGTCGTTTTACTACGTACCTAACGAGTCAAGTCATTAAAACCGGTAAATGGATTCGCTTTTACGCGCCTACCGTCGACAAGTTACGCGATCTTCTTTCCCGGCATCGCGAGAATTCGCGTAACATTCTATTTAAACTTCCCCCTTCGTTGGTTAATTATCCCTTGCAGGGTAATATAGGTTGCAAGTCAACACTGCTATGTCCGGAAGAAGATGTCACCAGCACTCGGCGTATCTCGTGGCTCCTCTTCGATGGACGAAGCGACTCCGCGTCGAAGTCTAATGTCAACTACAGCTGGTTGAAGGGGACCAAATGCGTCAGTCGTGCGGTATATTTGACCCGTGTTCAACCAGCTAAGCTTAACATTACATGCTCCCGTGTCCTGAATCTTGCTTGTCCTCGTTGTGTCCAGGATCGAGGAAAGGAGAGGCGGGGAGTTGATAAAAGACTCTCCCGTTGATGTCCGTGCAATCTTCGCTCGGTGCGGGGCCGCGGCCGCAGAATGTCGATTCCAGAAGCGGCGGCTCGCTCTGCTGATGACATTTCATGCTTCTCGATCCGTAACAGCCGATACCCAGAGTGCTCATCGCCTGGTCCCTGCCACGGCTAATTACTGTGCTTTGCATCGGGACAACCGGCTGCTCTTCCTCTTTCCCGGCGGCGCCAGTTTCACGCTGAAATACACTGCGAAATTATCAGAGACCGTGTCAATATCGCGGCACCGCGTCCACCGTTTGATCAACGTTTGATGTCGGGTATCAGCGACTATTTGTTGCTGCACCGATCAACGCAACGGGGCTCCTGCACCTTTTCCAACCGCTTTTTAACACTTTCAGCGCGACCTCCATATAACAGCACGCGTTTAACCCTCGGTTGTTACGCCTAGTTTAAATTTGTTGTACAGTACTTCAATTTTTAACCACAATTAAATGAACTTTGGAATAATGATTGGAACGGTGTTCTTGCACCTTTTCCGTCAGCCTTTTAACACTTTCAGCGCGATTTAACCCTCAGTTGTCATATTTAGTGTAAACCTATCGCATAATAGTTCAATTTTCAACTGCGATTGCACAAATTTCGGAATGTATTAGGTATCGGAAAAAATTTGTACGGTTTCCTTGTCAGAGATAAATCAAAGTCGAAGTTTCTCTAGTATCTCGTCAGAATAATGAAGGAACAGTTATGTCATTAAAAAGAATGTATCCTAATACTTGTACTATTAATCCGTACGAACCTTTTCTGCCACTTAATACTTTGAACTTGTCGTGGTGATAAATAGTTAACAAATCAAGTGATGCTACAGTTCGAAGATACCTTTCTCCGGTTAGCCTCTGGAACTTTTTTAGAGTTAAGACATTTAATGCGACCTTGGTGGATCTATCGAAGAGAACTTAAAATTGCCGGAAAAGTGTTAGTCGGCTTATTATATACCTATTATTACAGTATATAATAATATACTGCAGTTAAACGTATATACTGTATATAAAAGTATTATATTCATAAGTAGTATTATAGTACTGTGCTGAAGTAATAACTTAAACCGACACTGCTTGAAAGGCGTGTTAACACGCGTAGGACGAAACTTACGTGACAGTTTGGTAGGAATTAAAAGCAAAATACATTGGGTGCCGCAGAATTATCATCACCATTTTCTAGAACGCACGATGAGCATAATTCGCACAATTGTATCAACAATTTTGTCTATCTCACTCATAGTAAGTATTTCTCTTTCTCGTTTTCGACGAGCTTAAGGTACAACCGAAATCTAAAAGATAACGTTTGACGGTTTCCAAAACACCTATTTCCATAGATGACTGACGCGTTCAGTACTAATCCTGCGACACTTAAGCTTGCACTACTCTGCATATCTAGAGGAGAAACCGAAATCTTCGAAAACTATTGATTCAGTCGTGAATCAGTTACATTCTAGGATACGGTGTTCAACTTTCGATATCAGTTGGTTGATTATGCCACAGTGTAATTCTAACTGATTTTTAACCTTCAATCGGTGGTGCGGAACCTTCCTCGCGTTAATTATTTGCATTTAAACGTTATATTTGCGTATCTCTTTATGAAAATGGAACTTTAAGGAACACAAGCAATATGAATACAATTTTATAAGTCTAATATGGTTTATCAGATCCCACTTCACAAATTAAGGGTTAACACATTCGTCGCAAAAGTTTTGTCCTATGCATACTAATACAACAGTTCGCAAAAGTGGTTTTAGCTTCGGTTGGTGTCTCAAGCCAATGCTGTTTCAAGAACTCAAGATTCTCCTCGATAAATCCAGCAGAATCGTAGTGAATTGGTTAACGCATTCGGTGCGTAGTCTAAAAGATTACCGCGTGCTAGTGCGTCCATCAGCGAAAGTGGTTTCAGTTTAGTGGTTAAAGCTTTTCCGGCAACGCAAAATTTTCCTCGATACATCTATCTGTGTCACATTGACCAACGTTAAGACATCAACATTACGGAGACAAGACACGCATTAGCACACGATTGGACAACAAACTCTTCGGTAAAGAACTGTACCAAAATTCTAAAACTCTGATATTGAACGGGAGTGAAGACAAATCCACGTTGTTCGCCTTGCTAGCGTTGCTCCTTTGTTCACGTATTGCGATTTCCTGATAAAATCGAACGGCTGTGTACACGGTCGACGTGCACATATCTTCAATGGGCGAAACAGAGAATCGATTCGAAACAATGGCGAATCGACGCACATCATCTGTGCTGTGTGGCATCATTTCGAGAAAGAAGGCAAAGGCAGAGAGAGTTGCCGGATAGAAACGCGCCATTAAGGGTGTCACTGTATATGCGGGGGCGGGCGAAGGGGTTATTGGCAGGAAGAGAGACATTAAGACGGTAACAATGGACCCGGTCGCGATCCTACAGGCCACCCTTAAAATGCGGGCTTGGGCAACTTCCAAGGAATAAGTTACGGAATTTTAAGAGATATTTAAATATTTAGTACCGAAAATAGAAGCTCCTCTCTTGATGGAGAATGTCGATCGTCGTCGGACGATCTTGGCCATATTGCAACTGTCTACGGTAGAATCTTCCATATATGAATTACTAGGGTTACAGCACTAAATTTCATTTATCTAAATGGAAGCTTGTCAGCTTCTAAATGACACTGTTTAGGATAAGGAAGGTTGTGCTGTACTTATGTTTGTAATTAGCATACGTAATAATCTTAAAAAGCTGTACTCTAACTAGGAATTTAAATTTTTAAACGAACAACTTTATTGAACTTAATATTGGAATTGGTTGTAGAAAATTATGTAAAAGATATCTGTTCCAGGAAGTCAAAGTCCGAGCTGTTTAACAAAATTCGAGGTTTTCAATTAATGCTATCGCTGAATTTAACTTGTACTTTATGTTCAAATCTTTGACGCGATTCAGTTTTCTTGATGAATGACCAACGACTGTTTTAATTAGCGCGAATGTCAATCATCGACGAATAATTCTGATTAAATCATAGCTGACGATACGAATGACTGTTTTCGCAAAAACCATAATCACGAGAAGCAGTTATATTAGACATCCAAACAGCTGACTAAGTCGAAAACTGTTTGACACAGCTCAAGTTTCTTAACGAATACTTTGCAACGCTTAATACTGAAGATCTCAGTCAGCATCGAGTAACCTTAGGAGGTCGGTAATTTGTACGTGAAAAACTGTGTTTCAGTCCCAAGATCACCGAATTACTACGGAATTCGCGTTTTTTTTAATGAACGGTCGTCGCTAAGAGCGCCGCGCTGAAAGGAGGCTCGGAATGACGTGCCCGGCGCTCGCGCGCACACGAATTCCTATTTTCGGCTCGGCATAATACGCGAGTAATACGAGACGCGCGCGTTTAAATATATCCCACGGGCTAAGCGCAGAGTCCAGCTCCGACTCGCTCGATCCGCGTACATTCTTGCGTCGAGAGCGGTCGCTACGATTATGGTCGTGCTTCGAGGCGGCGAATTAGCGCTAACCGTGCAACCGCGGAGGCGGCGAATTAGCGAAGACACCGAATCGTGCGAACAATAGGACTGTGAGCTGGCATACCTCGATTGGACCCTGGCGGCTGGCTGGTTTCGACGGAGGCTCTCTGGATCCACTTGCTAGACAGGCATCATCACTCACTGAACCAATTTTCGGCACCAAATCCCGCCCCGAACAACGCGTCGCGCTCACACTGTCGTTTGAGGTATCACTGTTACAATACCTGGTGCGCTCCCGAGGCTGTCGACACTTCACTGTCCCGCGGCGCTGTCCGGGATTTACATCCGCGCGTCCATCGAGAGAGTATCGGCCGCTCGCGCAATCGCGTATGCCCGCGGCCGGCCGTTTTCGCGTATTTTTAGGAAAATTATGCAACGATGCCGGCTTGGCTTCGCTCTGTGCCCGTGTACGCGTCTTCGTCACTGTGTCACTCCTTCCGTTTCACCTGGAACTATCCCTCGAGTTTTCCTCCGTCCTCTGGAAGCTTCTTCTCTGGGCGTGGACGTGATCCGCGTAGAAATTCGCAGACACTGACTTCTTCTACGTCGCTCGCTGCCTCGCATTCGCTGTCCTGCTCTCTCCTCTCTCTTTCTCTCTCTCTCTCCCTTTTTGTCTCTCTCTGGGATGAGGGAAGCTGGGAGACACGAGGAGTCCCGGACAAGGTTCTCAGTTCCGTTGCACGATTCAACGGCGCTCTGCGTGTCCGTTCCTTCATTCGACGGTATTTTCGTCGGGCCGACGAGGACGGAAAGACAACACGGGAGAGAGGGAGCGAATCGGAGGGAATATCCCATCGGCCTATATCCGGAGCGAGTCTCCTTGCGAGGGTGCTTCCTCTGCCAGCAGGCACGCGGTGTTGAGTGTCAATCGCGTCTGACATTTTCATCAAACCCTTTCACGGACCAACCTTTTCTTCCACCAGCCGATTCGAAGACGGTGACAGTGTGCACACCGAATATGCTTAGTGTATAGAAAGTTTGTGTAAAATGCCTGCAGAGCCACCTTTCATTGATTACTTAGTGGATGTTAAATTGTAGTGTATCTTAAAATATTTTTTAGTTTTTGTAATTTCGTATAGTGATTTAAAAAGACCCTCGAAGCGGATACTGCCTTTTTCAGTTATTAAAGTGATCATGACGCACGGTTCACCCGAAAAGACTAACATTCATATATGCAGTGTCCCACATGTTTCCAAATCGTAAAAATTATCGCATCATTTTCTACATTTTGATACTTGGAGTGCGATGAAAATGGTTTCTATACTATGTCATCGTGATTCTCTGATCCTAATCTTTCCGAATACCTACGTGTTGTATTGAAAAGACTGATTGTTAGATTGAAAGAAGAAATAATGCAATGTTGCTGCAGTATTACATAATGAGATAATCTAACTCACATAATTATACGCTATTTTTTCCCCAAATAAGATGTAGTTTTTATATGCTTGTCGACTTCCAATTTTAACTCTTTACATTTAATGCATTCAAGTTTCATGTCTCTAGAATGAAAAAATCTGAGTGTTATTTAATCAAATTTACGAATCACTGTGTATTCTCGTGACGGCACCGTCTTCGAAAGGATCATTCTGTATTGCTTCAATAATATTCAGGTGACGAATAATTGTACACCGAACTTTTGATAATCGGGTAAAGTTTCTACGAAGAGATGAAAATTCGAAGGGGAATATCAGACTGGCTAAAGGTGTACGAAGTTGCAGGCCCATTTTGAAGAGTGCAGCCAACGAGGATGTAATATCGTAAATATCGACAGTCGGGGGAAAAAGAGAGAGAGAACTCTCGAAGAGTTTTCCGCAATATTCCATCCAGCTAGGCAAATAGACGGCAAGCTCAATATCGACTGCTGTATTTCCTCGTGTCCATTCAGCCCGCTTTACTTTTATCTGCCTGGGTTCTCCCGTGTAGCCGGCCGAAGAATATCGGTTAATCGACCATAAAACGGTCAACCGGTCCCTGACAAATTCCGGATCCCGTTATCGGGCCGACCCCTTCCCCCTTTCCCCGATCCTGTTTCTTTATTTCGACAAAAATCTGTCCGTCGAGCGGGGATTGTCCTCGATAGGGACGATGGGACGCTCGAAAATAAAGCGGATTAAATTTAGACACACTCGGGACACGTTGAACTAATTCTAACGATCGTCCGTCACCTTCAACTTTCGACGCGTGAGGTGTCGCCGGCTTGTCGAGAGATCGAGGGTTTCATAGGAAAACTACTCTCTCGAAGATTGTCGTCACTGTTTCGTAATTTGGAGATCGATTTTGTAGTTTCATTTTTTTTTTGAGTTGATTTGTATTGAATTTCTTGACTTTCGTATGCAACTTTTTCGTTGAAATTTTCTGTGATAATAAGAGTGGATATTTCATAGAAGGTATCATGTAAGAAAAATAACGTATCGTTGAAATTAGAATGCTTTGATTTCTTAAAAATTTAAGAAATTGTTGAGTCAATTTCTGAAAATGTAGAGCACGAGTTCATCGTCATGAAACTTTGAAGGAAGAAAATACTGATAGAAAGATTACTAAACAAATTTTTCAAATTTTCAGTTTCCCTGCACATGTCACAGACCCGATAAAAATGCGCAAGTCGTAGAAAAAAATGGTTTATCGTCGTGCTGCAAGTCCTTTAACTCCTTCAAGCTGTACGAAACAGTAGAATTTAGTTTCGACGCTTATAAAAATTTCATTTCATCGTTAAAATGTCAAAAATGGAGGTATTGCATCGACATAAACACAGTTTTCATGACGGAAGACCTTTAAATTTTTATCAAAAACGGGTGAATCGTTGAAACTCAAATTCGTCACTTTGTTTTTAGAAGGAGTACTTCTAGAAAATAGTTTGCCACCTTAAATCGAGACAAATTTCATGGCAATCAAAATTTGATACTCGCGAAAGAATCAGTCGCAACGGATTTTCAGAAGACACCAAAAGAGAAATAATATCAACTAAAACACCGGAATCGTGTTAAAGTACAGCGAGAGTTACGAGAATTTTTGTTCCGTCGAAAATGCGGCATGCGACAAATAAAAAACGTTAATGAGAAAATAGAAGAACGTTGCCTGAGCAAAAACGTCCGCTCGTTTTCGCAGAAATCTAAACGAACCCCCTTTCGCCGTGTTCCAGGCAGCGCACAACCGAGAATTCTAACGAGAGAGCACCCTCCAACCGTCGTTTTCTCGTCGAGGCCGGCGTGGAGAAGATGATAAAACTTCGGCGAGCTAGACCCGCGTGAAATTCGCCTCGGGACGTCGATCCGAAAGAGCCGGGACTCGCAACAAAGCTTCGCGTCGTTCTCCGTTGCGCCAGCACAGTTTAACGACGCGTGAAACCGAAACTTTCAACGGAAGTGACCGTGGAGGAAAGACGCGGACCAGGACGGGGTGAGGCCGGAAAAGAGAGACGCCGTGGAGACGTCTTTTAAAGCCGCTGCACCCTCGAGGGTAGGCTAACGCTTGTTGAACACGCCGCTATTGTTGGAGCGACAATGGCCGAGGCCGATACTCATCCTCGAGTAGCCACAAAGCCTTCGCACTCGCTGTCGATCCAGCGTCTTCTCGTCTCACGGCACATCGTGAACGGATCGCGCCCCTTTAAGTCGCCGTCGTCCACCCCTGCGGCACCGTCACGGGGTTACGAGAAATCGCCACTTTTCGCTGGGCCGGCCGTTTCTACGGGCAACCACCCAGGCAGCCGTCGATCGCAGGCTATCCAACCGTGATCGTGTGTGCGCGCGAGACAGCGTCGTTTGTTCGATTGCTGCGGCAGAATGGTCCACGCGAGGCACACCGTGCGTGCTGCGCGTGTGGCGGCCATGGCTGGCGGTGATCCTTCCCCGCGAAGTGTCGGGCGCGATCGACTGGTTTCGCCTGGTCCCCTCGCGTCTGGCCACGCGCTACGCCAGGACTACTGGTCTGCGAGACGTCTGCTCCTTTAGCGAGTCCATCGCGGACAGTCCCTCTGCAGCTGCACTCTGCTGCAGCGCTCTGAGAGAGAGAGCAGAGGTGTACGGACGTGTGCAAAGAGGTGCAGGCACGCGCGGGACAGAAAGAGACGGAGCGAGAAACCGTGGGTGGGCGGGTGAGTGGGTGGAGGGAGGAGGGAGGGGGAAAGGATCGACGAACGGCGGAGAAGGATAGGTAGGGGTGAGAGAGAGGGAGAGAGGAGAACTGTCGAGGTCTGACTAGAACGTGAACGTACTACTTGGTGGGCGTCCGGGCCCGCACTGTGCAGCCGACGGCAGGCGTCGCGACGCTTCCCCGCCCGAACAGGAGCTCTGCACACGGGTGGGGGGAGGCGCCGGCGCCCCGCACGCCTGCGCCAGCGTACCACGACCCTTCGAAAGGAACGCACCAACCCTGTCCTATCCCCCGAACACCAACCCACACCCATTCCACGCGCGTGCACGCACACACACGTACACACCATGGCGAGCCCTCCCTCTCTGCCGGATACGACACCCACACCCCCGCGTGCTCAGGCAAACCGACTCTATACCCACCCCCGAGCGGCCTGCTTGTCAGCCAGCCAGCCTGCCTCTGCTTGCCTAACTGTCTGCCTGCCTGCCTGCCTCCTACCTTCACCTGCCCTCGCACCCTTCTAACCCCCTCCCTCCGCCAACCCTCTCTTCGCGTCGCGCGGCCGTCACTATGGAAAATATGAATTTGGGTCAGATACCAGCCGCCGTGCCCTAATGAACCTTTAATGTGACCTATTTCTTTTTTTCGCCCCTCGTCCTGCCCTCTGCTCGTTCCTTTCGCGCTCTCCCCTGTCCTTCCTTTGTCCCCCCTTCCCTGGACACCCTGTCCACTCTCCTTCCTCGATGTTCTTCATCCCCCGTCGTCGTTTCTCCCACTTTTGCACCTGTTTCACCGAAGCGAACGCACAAAGTCATACGTGCCCCGTTCCCTCGGCTCGTTTTCAATTTTTTCCTCCTTTCTTTCGTGTCGCTCGACCGGGCGCCCTCTCGGATCACAGGGGTAGAGGAGGGTCGTTGCCGTGGACGGGTTTGTTGGTACCGGTAGCGTCGATCGCGACCCGAATCCCGGACATCCTCGAAGAGGAACAGGAAACACTCCTATGGCTGCCTGGCTGGCGGTCAAAACGGTCCCGTTCTTTCTCTCTCCCGTTTTAATGGTCGACGAGTACTCTCATTGTCGTCGCTAGCCTCGTTTTCTTTTTTCTCCCTTTTTCAAGCGAGATCCGTGCGCGCAACGACGGCCTCCTCGCGGCCGTGGGAAAAATCGATGCTCTGATGACCGTGGATGATCGCCCCTACCCGCTTGCGACGTTTCGCTTCGTGAATAATCGTCCCGTGACACGTGCCACGCCATTTTTCCGCCTCCGCATCGAACTTTGATACAGCTTCTTTAACCACGCACCAGAACCGCCTGCTTTAAAGCCTTTCCTCCTGCTTCGATCGCTCGCTATCCTCGCTCTTTGTTTTCCAGTTAATTCTTCGTTTTTATACCGCGTTATTTCTGAGAGGATTGAGATTCTTTAAATCGGTAGAAGGATACGTGATAAATTATATTTCTGTTATGTATCGCTTTTAGGATGGAATGTGATATAGGGAAAGAAGTATATTCTTAAATTTCAGAAGGGCTTTCTATGTTTTTTTTTCAGTAAGTCTCCCTGTTATTTGTAACGGAGTCTTCAATTTTTTAAGTAAAAGTGATCTTTGTCAATTCCCTGTTATTAAAATTACTGTTATTCGATTTTAAAAGACGATGTTGAAAATCGTAAAGTACTTAACTGCATTTTTCGTCACTTTCTCATCATTTCCAGGAAACATAACTAATACATTTCTGGTTCTCCATAATGTATGAAATTGTGCTATAAAGAAATTTTGTTTTCTCTGTTTGTTTATTGACATATAAATATCTGATTCATGATCCTTACGGAGGTATATGAATTTTCAAGCATTTTCTTTCATTAGTAATTACTTATTTGCATAATTATTTCTTAAATTAGTGTAAACTTTAAAAATAGATTTTCTAATTATAATTCTTATCAAATTATTACCACATTTTGTTTAAATTTAAATAATACGGTATTTTTACTGAATTTATATCTTTAGACCAGATTAATTTGCTTCCTTTTCAAGACTGAAATCGACAGATTCCAGTGATTCGATATTTGTTGCCTATATATGTATATATGCCTACTTAAGTGTCTATTTATCTATTTTCTGAATTTTTAAGAAGCTGAATCTTAGATTCAGTGGAAATAAACTGTTTGATTGACAGTATTTAAGATAACCTTTGTTACGAGAAATAATTAGAATTAATTAAAGAATTATATGGTCTCATTCTTCATTAAGTACTGGCTTGAGAAGTTCACAATATTTAATGTGTAAATTTCATGATTGATAAAAAAGTTTAATAACATTTGCAAAAATCGCACTTCCCAAAAATGCAGATAGAATTACACATATTTTAGTATAATTATTTTTTTGTTCAATACAGTACGCTAGTTAATGTTTCCTATATTCTTTCATTATTTTTGAAACGGTTTTAAAATTTCGTTTTTCTAACAAAACAATCAAATTTAAATAATTTTTCCTTTTGAGAAGCAAGTTGATTAAAATAAAAAAAATTTTCTACTTTTCTGCTGTATTTGTTTCTAATAAATTTAATAAACTAAAAATTAAACAAGGCATGCAATACTAAAAAATATTTTAACATTTCTTACGGTTAAAATATTTATTTGTTATATTTTTATAATTATGTTTAAATCACAAAGGAAACTTAACATACGCACATGTGTTAGTATCGTTCAACATACTACTTGTTCACATTTCCTGCATAAACAATTACCTATGTTTATTACCGTTTATTTAACTCTCCTGTTGTGCTTATAAGAATGATACTAATTTTGTAAGAATTGTAATCCTTATATATAATTTTTCTATTTTAAAATACAGTGATCTACAAAACTGATCGAATATTTTTCTATATTACAACTTTTATGTAATTAAGGTACAATCACTAACTACAAATTATAGTAATTAATCAAAATTGAAACAAAAGACAGAAACATTATTATGAAAATACTTAAACACTGAATTTACATTTCGAGTCTTGTTAGTCATTGCACATACATATATACAAATAATCAAAATCGAAAAATTTCATTTGTCAGTAAAATTAAAGACAGAAGAGTTATGTTAATTCAAAGACATCGTTATATTATTTTAATTTAAAGGCACCAGTGTTACAAACACAAAATACAGGGGTGAAATCGGATAGGCTTCACGCGAGGACGCATTCATGGTTTTGAGATTTTTCGTGCTTGGTAATTACTCCACGAAATATCAGTGCGATGTTATCGAAGTTGTCGCCACGACCTGATTAGAATAGCACTTTCAACGCGTTTACTCCGGCAGCAGCTTGTATCAAATTAAAATCTGATGTAAATTGTACGTAATTACGTCGCCGCGTGTGTTTTACATAGCGCGAGCATGCCGTGGCACGCCATTGTTGCTTGACAAGCGCCATCCTGCTGCAACCGAGAGGATTGTTAATGTCCGCAGCAACGCATTTATTCGGAAATTCTTCGACTTGTTTCGACACGAAGATTATGCTCCTTCCTTGACGGTTATGAAATTTAAAAGATGGCGTGTACTCCTTGATGGTTGCTTGAATTCTTTCTTTTCAATGGAGGTTTCTGGGAGGTTTTAAAAATTCGGAAAAATGGAAGGATGGAGTGGGAAATTTGCTATTCAAAGGTGGAGTTGGATGTTGAAAAATTTATTGAAACTTAATCCACCTCATTCAGGATATTAAATAAATAAACGCGGATAAAATTTCGCGTAATCAGTAAACAGTAATTTTATTATTAATAGATGCACAAGAATTAGATACACAACTTTAGGCAAAGAGGTGTTACATTAGCGACCACAAGATAACAATTGAATCTCAAAATTGGATAATGTAAAAGCGCAATTTCATTGAAGCAACGCAATGCGACTTGCAGCATGCCACATATAGTCCGGTGTCGCCAATTTTTGATGGAACATGCTATAACCTTGATTTAACGCGAAAAAAATTGTCACCCTATATTGCAAACATGTTCTCTCCAGTGTTTCACTGAAACATCAGTAACGTGCATCGTGACTTTGGAAACAATAGTTACATGTTGTCTCACTGAAATCACGCTTTATCATATGCATTAGTACCGCATGCTACATGTTGCTTAAGCGTTGCCTCGATAGAATTGTGTTCTCAACCGCAATCTCAAATACAGCAGCACGATTAGAAAAAAATAAATGATTACTAGTACGTGGTGACATACCTGGGCTCTCCGTTAAGTCGAATCATGAATGGAATGTTTTGAAAGTGCGAACATGGAAAAAAGGGAAAGGGGGAACCACACTGAAAGAAGAGTTATGGGCGGAAGGGTGGAATGTAGCTAGCCATCAGGGTTAGGGTCTGCGAGGCCCCAGGCCCAAAGTGAGAAAAAACCAAGACGGTCGAGGATTAGGAAAAAACTGGTAATTTTTCTGGTCGCCACGTCCTAGTAATAACTGTTGCCAGTTCCTGACTAGGACCGACAACCTTATAGTTTTTTCAATATTTTCATACCCTTCTAAAAATATTGGGAAATTTAGGGAATTACTATTGAGAGACCAAATGTAGAAACGCTATCCACAAATTAAACGACGGGAGGGGCAAGGGAAGTCGATCACCCGCTCCACCTAACACCTTCCACTTCTCAGATTCTTCGTTATTATTGACTAAGTCTATCCTGTGTTCTGTCCATCGCGTAACAAAGAATGCGAACGAAACAAAATGCGACAGAGTCGTAGTGACATTGTCGTAGACATAAACTCAGAATCTTAACTATTGCTATGTTCCCGAGTTTACTACTTGGAAATGGAAATCCTACTGCTATGCAATTCAAATGTTAAGAACCTAAAAAGTTGGGAGAACGGGTGGAGCAAGCGGCCGATTCCTCTTTTCCCTCGAGTCGTTTAGTTTGTGGGTAGTGTTTCAACATTTCGTCTCCCAATATTGCTATGCTTTTCAACATGTTCAAACGGACAAGGACATGCAGTTTTGTTGAAATATTCGGATAAAATTTTCTTCTTAAACACAGCTTACGCGTAAACACCTCAAACAATAACGACGGAAACGATTAATTATCGTCTATTGCGTTTAAGCGATTTCCTGGACGTCCCATTCCCAGTTTTGCATACCACCGGTTTAATTAATCGTCGCTTTGAACGGTATTACTTTGCGTAGCGTGTTTCTCTTTTTCGCGTGTCCCTTTTGTGGGTCTTTGAGCCACGCGAATAGGATCTGGCGGCGGTAGCCATTAATCGTGGTTGCCGTTGGCGGCGCTATAAACTGTGTTAGGTTATTTGTTTAATTTGTGGACGCGTACTTCGCGCAGTTTTTTGCAATTGCAGGGAACGGGAAAATGAATGCGTCGAGGATAAACGATTTAACGTTATCAGTTTTTGTGGTTCACGTTTTAAGCTCGGTAGACCGTTCTAACTGGATAAATACAGTCACTCAGACATTTGTTCATGTAGGGGAACTCGGGTTACTCTGTGATAGTACTCGTCTTATTTCGTGATAGGTCTGCTTAAACTATTTTCTCACTCTTTTAAGTTATTACGTCCGTTTTAACGTTTAAGTTTATTTTATTAATCACTCCCAGAATTATTTACACGTTGATCACGCGTAAAACTGATTTCATTTTCTACATTTTGGCATGAATAATGATACCAAACATGCTAAAAATAACACTCAATCCACTGTACTCGATTATTTCTTTTAACATCTTCATTATAACTGTTCTCACATGATGCGCAAAACCAGTCTTCTTTACGTTACGCTTTGCTGGATTTTTTTTTGGAATTGTCGATAGGAATTATATTTTTTCTCCGATTTGCTTCATTATTGACGTTCGAGGACAAAGCAGATCAAGACGATAGAGACAAGATTATCTTAAGTCTGGGGTCATTTTTACTTCGAACGTGTTTTTTATTTGAATGCGGTAGTTGTAGAGTATTCTATGCAAGATTTTGATCATTAAATTGCTGTTGTGTTTGTAATTGCTCCGTTATTCAACTTAACTACAGTCGACGTACTAAAAATGTGTTTTCTTCGAGAAATAATCGTCAACAAGCGACTGTATCAGAATGATGTACTACTTCAAAGAAAGAAAAACGTTGTCGATGACGTACATCGTTAACTTTCTCAAACCCTTACCGGGAAGCATGAGCTCGTGCCCAGAAAAAAATAAAAATTTACCTATCTTTCATAAGGAAAAATACCATTGAGATTATTATAAATGATAATTTAATGTTTGCATTCTGATACAGCGTCATTTCAAGATTACGCGTTTTCATTTTTAATAGTTTATTTATCTTTGAACCATACATAAATACACAAACATGTGATATCTTAAAATTAGCATGATGAATTACGCAAGTAAATGCTCTCTTCGAACAGAAATATTTGCCCAAGCTCCACGTTGATTTTAACCGATTGAGTTTTTTATCACATAAACTAAAACCTTAACAATATTTCCTCCAATTTCGTTTAATCAAATTGATTAAACGGTATCCATTTTAGAAACGACTGAAAAAATATCACAGGTTTACCCTATATCCAGATTCTAAAAATCATTTTTAAGTCATTGCTTGTGTTTTGAAACTTTAAATCATCCGATATGTTATAATACCATAGTCTCTTGATCTTAAATCTATTTTATACTTGTGAAACATACTGAAAAGGTTATTAAAAAATTGTGACATTGATAATAGAAATCTTGCCAAATTGTATACAAATATTCAAATAAAATTGGTAAACGTTAAACGTAAAAAATTATTGCAAAACGATAGTAAGTACTGTAATAAAATGGATTAAGGTAGTTCTAAAAGAGTAAAGTGACTATATTAAATGTTAATTAATAAATAATCTAATTCACATAATTGTTTACATTTTTCTATGAAGTGCACCGTGTTCTTTTTTTTTTTTTAAATAAGCTGCCACTTTTTTCCTGAAACACAGAGGTGTTCGTTAACTAATAACCTCAGCTAGTTCATAGCTCTTGTACCTTGGTTTTGAGTTTCTAAAATACAAAATTTTGCTCTATCCAAAAAGAAGAATGGTATATCTAGAGTTTGTGAACGCATTTCTGAGTTGTCGTAGTTAAAATGCAAATAAATACACATTTGTGCGAACATGTTGGCGACCATTCTGTTCGGATAACTGAGCAGTTCTTCTAATACAGGTCATCTCCTTACCTTTTTTTATTAATTTCGATAATGATCCAAAAGAAAAAGAAAGGTTTTCCTTTACATGTGTAATTTTATTCAGTTCGGTGAAAAATGGTTCTACTGTAGTGAAATTTATTTTTAAATGAGTTTTAATCAATCGATTTAAATAAGATGCTGAAATAGCACCCATTAACAAAAAAGTAATTACATAATTACAGTTTATACTCAGTTCCAGATTTTAAACTTTTATCTGTTACTGTATATCTAATCTTTACAAAGCTCGCTTTAACTATAACTCCTGGTAATTCGTGCAATCGGTATTTTAGAAATATTCGCATAAATATTTGCATTCGGCTGTTATCGGATAAAAAACGTTTAATTAATTTAATAGCGTAATCATAAATAACCCTTATGTTAATAACCGGATATCCGGGTATCCATTTGCATATTTTCTTTAAGATATTTTCTCCTCTTAACAGAATATTTTAATTTCTGTTCAGATCCTCATTATTTGACACATTTACTATCGATGTCTGTTTCGACATTAAATACAATAAAACTGAAGAATAAAACAGACTATACGTTTGTACGATGACCGATGTACTCGGTACCCTTATGAAGGAATCAAGTAATTACGTGAAATTTTACAGGTAGTAATAGCTTTATGTCACAAGGAATATATAATATAAACAAGAATGAATATTGACATAATAATAATCTTTATTTTACACATATTTTACGTTTGGTATAAGTTTTCGCATATGTTCATCACATACCGGTTTCCCACATTCCAAGTACCGATTTTTTTTATTTTTCTGTATCTTTTCCACTCATTTTCATAAACCAACAACCCCCTTCTATCCAGTAGAATCAAGTACTTCAGATACTAAAGCGATTCTGAAGCAATAGCGTTTTTTCTCGAAAGATGGTAGGCAAAGCTTTTTGCTCAATCGATGTTGATTTACTTTTTCCCTTTATCATTTTATTATCATTTTAACATTCTAGTAATTAACATATACCACGCGTGAATTCTCAAATAAATGCAAAAGTACTAAAACCGGAACAATGCAACAGTAACTAACTACAACCCTATTTCCACCAATTGATCTGTCCAACAGTTACACAGAGATTAAAATACGTATTAACAAAGCCACCAGCTTCATTGTCACGACAAAATAGCTAAATGTAGTAAAAAAGAGTAATGTAATATATAAACTCATTACGGGGGTACCCGGGTATCCTGGGTATACAACAACATCAACAATTTTGGTTATTGACATAAGGGTTAAATAAAACTTTTTTACGGTAGAACAGTTAATCTTCAGTTTAAATATAAAATTTAGACGCATCGGTTGAAATGCCCGACTTGTATTAACGTAGATTGCAATAGAGATAGCTCCTGGAAGATTTCATAATTTTATGGTATAGGTTAATCGATAGCAGCATGTCGGATAACGCAGTTTCGAAACTGTATTCAAATTCGTTACATTTCAATGTGTAGCACCGTGAAATTACCGTAACGGGATAGAGTGTGACGAGGGGAATTTAAAATTACGACGAAAATGATTGAAAGTGCAATATAATGAGACATTAATTTCGCCCCTCGGATTATAACCATAACTCAGATGGGGAAAAAGAGGCGGAGATTTCTCGTTCGTCGTAAACTATGGGAGAAATTTCGTTAGAACAGGCGGGACACGATTTTTTGAAGTTCAGGAAGCCAGCAACAGCTTTTTCCTAGGCGAACGCAATAAAAGTTGATAGAGAAAAATGTGTCACGACTTCTCTGCCCATATTTTGTCCGCAGTTGCAAAAATGCATACGTCAACTGCAGCCCGCATTTATTCTGTTTTAATGAAAATACATATTCCCGCCCTCCTCTCCTTTCTGCCCCTGCAAAAAAATATATAAAAGAAGACTCTGTGTTCTCGTGAAAAAGAAAAAGACGGAAATGAGAGGGGAGTGTGGAACAAAAGCATCATTTACAGAATTTATTTAAGCGCAGGTCCGTGATTAAATTTGCACGTGGCTTTAAAGCGGTTTTTAATTTGAATACCGTCTCCGCTCGAAACAATTTTTAAAGTGGTTTACGTATGAAAAGCCGCAAGGAGATATAGTGGCTGTCACACCGGTCGCGAAATGCTTCTGACAATAGACAATTCGTTTCCCCTTACATCGCATTCCACGTTTTGCTTGGTTTCACCGTCTTTTTCTATTCCGCGTTCAGTTTATACAGTGACTCACAAATTCGTTCGCATGCTCTAGACATAGCTCTTCTCTTTTTGGGTACAGTCCAATTTTTTATTTTAGAAGAACTTTGAGTTATTCGAATTAATGTGTAGTTGACAAAAAATGCAATGCTTCCCTGAAATTGCTGTTTAAACAACGTCAACCTTTATATTATTAATTTAAACGCTTTGATTTTTATTCTTTCGTGATAGATGTGTTTATTAACCGTTTGAGTGTAACGAAGCGCGATCGCGCTGCTATTTGTTACTATAATGAAAGCGGTTGTGTTTATATTAATTTCAGTTTGTATTAATATCATTCAATTATGGTCTTTGATAATATAAAAATTAAAAATTATATTCATTTTTTTAAGATAAATGTTAGACTGATAATTACAAAACGCACCATGTCAAATTCTACTTTAACTGAAAATGATTATAATATGGAGAGATAAATCTAAAAATTTTTATTTGCTAAAAATTACTTTTTATATAACAATTAGAGTGAATCATTACTGTTGTTATTATTTTCCAAAAAAAATAACTACGCATTTCATCCCGCACTTTTAGCATATATACAAGAAAATTTCTTAGCACTCAAACGGTAAAAGAGAAACTATGCGAATTTGTTAACATATTCGTCTGAAAATTTGTAATTAATCTGTTAGTGACCATTAACACACAATGATACATAGTGCAATACAACCCCATTTATCTGAATCTTCGATTTATCCGGATTGAAAATGTTCATATCGTGTTTCAAAATTTTCATAGCCGTGGGTGAGAATCTTTTTGTTCTCTTAATTATGTAGCTAAACCAAAATAAACTAGCAGTCTTTTTTACAGTGCCCTAATTTTACACAATATCCAACTTATTCTATATTTTGATCTGTCTTTTACTTCAAAATATATGTATCTACCGCTAATATGCGTTACTACGTGTAGAAGTATATAAAATGTGCAATATTTGTATAATTTTCTGGATTATCCAAAATGGGCCGGATAGATAGAGTTTTGCTGTAATAAGAAAAAGTAGTGCCTAAAAAATATAATATTTACAAGAACTATAATACATCGACTAAACAGCTCTGTATAAATCTGTAGGGTTCTAACAAATCACACTTTCCCACAAAATTTCTTGTAACATCTTACAGTTTTGCGAAACTTCTGTTAAGGATCACTGTACTAATTTTCATCAGATAGATTTAATGGGAAAATATCGTGTCGTATAGAATGAAAAATCGGTAAAACAGATAGTACAGAAATCAAGTTGCGTAGTTATTCAAGATCTTCGACGTTCGCAGGATCTTTGAAAATTGTCTTCGTCCCTTTGCTCCGCGTTCGAGCAGAAACCGATGCAACGGCGGAACCTACGCAGCAGCGTCTGGGATAAAAATAGCACTGAGGGGTTGAGCCCTAAGAGATGTGACAATCGTGGTTTTATTCTGCGGAACATCGTCGTGGTCGACTCGTACAACGGTGGAACACCGGTGGCAGTGAAAACTTTGATCGTTGCCCCGTGGCGGCCGTAACTCAAATTATACGTACTTCGAATTCACGTTGTACGCGCTGGCTCCTCAAGTACCACGTATCCGGGGGGTGGGTAGACCGGCGTAGATATTGAAACACAGAACTCTCATAACTTTTCATTATACCGCCGCGTTATCTTCTTATTATCTTTTATTCCCCGCTGAACTTGCTGCACCCACCTAAGGGTTTATTCTTGTTCGCGAAAAATCATTTCCCCCTCTCAGGGATAATGTTTGACCCAATAATATTTCGTCAGCTGACAGCCCTCGGGATTAGACGTCGCTTGTCTTCTCATCCTCCACCTCCTCCGCCCCTTCCTGTTCGAAAGTAATTCCGTTTATCCTTCTTTTAAATCTCCTTATCTCGCTGCAGAACAGCGTATCTGAGACGAACATTTCGCTTTTGCAAGTATTAAATATCGTATGCTAATATTCTAGCCATCCCGACAGGTTTTTCGATAAAGTATACAGGATGAATCGCGAAATGAATCTTCAGATTCTTACGTGTTTTAAATAGGTGTTGTAAAAGTTCATATTGGAGGCATAACTATTTTAGTCGTGAACGTATCTCCAATTGTTTTAGTAATTTTTGAATTGCAAATTTTTATACAAATTTATGATTTTATCAACGCAACCGAAAAGAAATGGCAACTAAACAGAAATTTATTTCTTCCTTTGAAACACACGTAAATAAAACTTGAACTTTGCTTCGTACAATTTTTTGGATTTAAATTACTTGGAATCCTTTTGTTGATTTAATGAGCAAACGAATTATTAAGCTTTGTTTTATTAATAATTATGGCAGCAGAATGCTAAGTGAAAAATTTACGATCAGAAAATTATAACTAATCGATTTGGTTTATGGCGCGATGATAGTATAGAGAATAGCGATTAATTGAATTTCTAACGCAAAGGCTTGAAGATTCACATAATTATGATTATTATATTAATCGGTGTGTTTTCTGCTTCGATAAGGTTTTCTATAAATTAGTCTAATTTATTCTTTTCTTCTATCCCATCCCAATTTTGAGTTGCGTTTTATAAATAAAAACACGAGACTAATAAAGGATAAAACAAAGCGTGCTTTTCGGTATTTTATTTTTCTTTTAAAATAGCACAAGTTTTGTATCGCGGTGCTCTTTGTGTTAACACGGAAAATAAAGATCACAAATCCAACCACGAAACAGAAAAGCAGCGAATTTTTCCTCATTTCCTTTCACTTAATCTTGCATTATTGTCGTAATACTCTGTTTATCTCTGAAAAGAAAGTAAGCGAAGGAAACGGGAACGAGGAGAATCGTACAATTTAACGCAACGTGACTACCATTCTCGTAATCTCTAAGTACAGTGCCGTGCAAAAGACCCGAGCCACCTATCAACAAAATGTTTTCGTATGTTACAAACGCGTTTAAAAACGAGTATTATTGAAAAATGCCGGGATGGATTGAATATTAGGAATTATTAAGTATGTGTCGTGTCAAGAGATGTTGATTTATTTAAAGTCTATTTTGCACAACCTCTTTTCGCTTTCAAAAATCTATTCAATTGCTTCTTAACACATATCTATCCGGTATTATTTGCACCGTCTTTGACCAAATGCTGGCATTTTTTGACACTATTTGTAGAAACGATATGCCCTGTATAAAAACGATCTAAGTTTTAAAAAATCATACATTTTTTAGTGAAATTTTGGGGAATAAAATAAAATAAATTTGTATTTATATGTACACATTTATTTTCAATTTCTTTCTTTCTGAAGTTAAATAAAAATTAAATTCACAAAAAAGTTGAAATGAATTATTAAAAACGTAAAGTTTATATTCTCATTATTTTATTAGACAAAGTAAATTATTTTCGAAACTTTAATTTTATCAATAATTAATAGTTCTTCAATGAATGGTACTGTTCGAAACATTTTCCAGTATGAAGGGGAACGTTGCAAAAGTCACATACGTAGCTAGTTCTACTTTTTCTGTTATGAACTGTACAAACCTTGCAATATTTTAAAGGTTTTTATTTTTCCTGCAGTCACTATTTTAACACATTTATGTTTACGTAAATCACAATTAAACCTATAAACTTTTTCATTTCAGGAATAGCTATATCAGTCCACTTTATTGATTTTTTGGTTTCGGGCTTCCGTAAATAAGAAATTTGTTTATGATACCGATTTGATTCTGTTGTCATTAACTCAAAGAGATCATTCTCAACAAATAAACTTGTTACCTCTTCCACGCTTTCAGGTGAATTTGGCATAACTTTTGCACCAGGAACTCCTTCAAAAGGTTCCAAAACGGGTTCTATGTCAATATCAGACCACAAGTCATCTTCAGAATCACTATCATTTCAGAGCCACCATATTGTAAAGGATTTAAACAAACAATTAAGGTGTTTTCTTGTCACAACAATATCATTATCGTCACTATCAAAATTAAATTTTAAAAGATCTTCAATGTTATCACTACACTCACAATCAAATAAATTGTCTGCACATATTTCTTCTTCGTCCTCCATTTTAGATTTACTTTATTATTTGATTTTGATAAAAATAGATTAAGAAAATTAACAGTAATATCCCTGAAATTTCTTAAATATGCGAACACCCAAACGCTAAAACTTTGAACAAAATTTTTCTGTATACAGTACCAACTAATACCTTTCTAAATTAATTTTTTTTGCGATTGCACCCTTTATAACACAATTGAAGCTGAAATAAGTTTTTTCATAGAATTACCTCTGTTTGATAAAAATTACGTTTTAATTTTTTCGAATTTAAAGAAAAAAGAATCTATTATTTACTGCAGTATATTACTGATGAATTTTCGTCATTTGGCTACTGATGATTGATTGTAAAATGACGAATTTTTGTCATGCGGACGAATATGTGTTAAGACTCATTCAGAATTTTTTGTTGTTATATTTTTAGTAAATTAAGAAGTTTTTTCATTTTTTCATTCTTTCATTTTTCTTTTTCGTCATCACTCGTTTTCAATAATCATAGATACATAAAATGTATATTTATATCAAGATGTTGTACATTTCAAAATTCTGGAAAAATCTGTAATCTGGATTGAAGAAGACAATACCTAAATATTTATCTTTTTGAAATGATACTAATCAATTTTTCTTAAATGTTTTATAGAAAGTATTATTTTGTTACAACAGTGAAATCATTATTTAGTATCTATTTATAATAAAAGTAAAAATTATAACCATTTGTTTTTCTACAAAATAATTATTTTTTTTATTATGGTAATTAGTTTCTACAGTTGCTTCCGATTTAACAAAACTTCAAATTTCTTTTGAGTATTTTTGGGAACAAAAAGTAAAATATCTAGATATTTAGAGTGTTTGTATCTCATATACTTTATTTATTACTTTTCATTTTATCTTATCTATAATATTCTTCTTTTTTACTGTAAATACTTAAAATATTTTTGTAACTTCTAAATATTGATATAAGAAAGGATTTTAATATCAAATTATGAGAAAATCTTAAATCATACATATCTATCGCATAAATGCAACGAAGTTTGTTCTATCCTTACAGTGGATAATGCTCCGACCTTTTGAACGACATTGCACGTTCAGTTACGATCACCTTCGCTCTAAAATGGTGTTTCCTAACCGATAGCTGAAACTTGTGACGTGAATTTTCTGATGTTAAAAAAATATTCAATGCTCATACAAACGATAGAAAACTGGATGTTATCATTTATTAAATAATCTTCTGGTTTCGTTTCTCGTCGACATATGAAACGCGTGTACATTTATATCATAAATATTTTCACATTTATTGATATATCTTAAATAAATAATAAACCAAAATTCATTTTCGTTTTGGTCTACCTTCACAAACTGACTGTATTTATTTCGATTTTCTTTATGATACTATTTTAAAAACCGTACTTTTTATTTCCACGAAGTGATTTCGATTCAAAAACCGAAATGCTTTTCGGTATCATAAAAAATAATTTGAGAATTAGGCAATTTTTAACGTTTTTTAACCCTCTTAACAACCATTGAGGGACGATAGCTTTAATTTCCGCTTCACTCGTATTTTCTCAATAGCCAAATACGAATCCGAAAGGCCCGTCACTCAGCGAATACCCACATTTCAGAAGTATCTGAGTCTCGAGGAAATTTTCCCTGTATTGCTTAAAAACTGGACGCCTTCCCGTTCCAAGTGAATTATCCCACTCTCGTTCTAGAAAAGCGTGTTAAGGGCACAAGAACGAGGGATGGCGGCGCTCAAGGCGGACGCTGATTGGAGTTTTAATTTTTTTGGCTCCAACCAATCAATGTATCGTCCTGAGATATGGAGGAGTGACCGTTCGGACTCCTTCATATAAAACCAAATCACTTTGGCACCGCGCTTCAGTAAACATCATTATAATATTCAAAAACATACATTGTTCGGTACGGCTACTACCAAATACGCATTCGAAGTAAACATACGCCGTCAATATTGAAAAGTACACATAATTACAAATATTAAATACGTGCATCAATTAGTGCGTCAGTACCTTGGCAGAGTATTCGGTATTGAGTGTAACGTCAAGTTTAACATACATTTGGTTAAAGCAAGCACATCATTCGGTGCTTCAATATACAATGTGCACAGTATAACAGTAACGTTCTAAAAATCGTGCATCACCAGTTTTAAGTGTGTCGCTACCACAAAGAAATTGAGAGACACTGCTGTAAAACTTTTCCGGAACGCTATATTTCCTGTTCCATTTTGCTGTCCACGCCGCACCCCTCGAACCGACGCTCGTTACCCCCTAAAATTCGCGAGTCTTCATCGGGATGCCGATTTCGTTCGTAGCCCGACGAAGGAGACGTATTAACGAGCCTCGCGCCTGCTAGTATACAAAGAGAAGCAAAGGGAGGAGAGAAAGGTGCTATGATCGAAGATAAAAGGGAGAACAGGAGAAGGACACCTCTCTTTCTCTCTTTCTCTCTCTCTTTTTCTTTGTGTAAATGAAAGAAAAGAAATGGATCACTCGTCCAGGTGGAAAGCGATGCCCGTTAACGAGTCCATAAATAATTGATTCGGAAACTTGCAAACAAAACCGAACCAGCTTGCCCAGCTTCTCGGCTAATGCTCCGCCTCTTTCTCCTCTACTCGCAATCCTTTCCTACCAGGTAGCGATGGGATCAAGTATACTGAACGCAGGTTTGAATTCAAACTATGGTGTGTCTCCTTTAACTCTCGGGTATCAAATGCTGGAGAACCTGGACATACTTGTATATTTTGAAAGGAAGTTTACGAATAAATGTTACTACAGTAGAACCTTCCAACAATCGAGCCCTTCTATAAATTTATTTATTTATTTATGATTTAAACTGGAAAATCCCACTAGTTACAAAGAAATGTAAAAATAATACGTCAACGTGAAAGAACATAACTGAGGAACTCGCGTAAATCTCTCAAAAATTTTCATAAACAATTCCGAAAGGATTTTATAAAGCTGGAGTAAACATCAATTAAAGTATAAAAATTGTTCGCTGAAGAGCATATATGGATTATTGGATAGTTTATAACATATTTTCTACATAAAAAGGTACATACATATTTAAAGGATCTCAGCAACTAGTAGAATTTAATAGATTCAAGTAGAATCGAGCAGTTAACAACCCCATTTAATGCCTTAAATAGAAAGAGAAAGACAGTGACTGTTCTACCATTTTCATTTTGTTCCCAATCTTCTGTTTCCAAGCAATGGGCATTTTCCTCACCAGACATGGTCAACAGACAAGGAACGAAATTTTCATTTAACCCTTTGGGTGCTGAATACTCTTGGCCTAAGCGTTTCGAAGGGACGGCGCACTATTACTGGAGACGGAGTATTGTTACTTGTACACTGACAATCGTGTTGCAGTAAGCGAAAGATCGACAAAATTGGCAAACGCATATTGTCGTCCATGGTCCCTACGAGTAATTTTCATCAACGCTAAAAGATTAACGCCGAAACGTGTGGCCACGGAAAAGATCATAAAGTGAAGGAAACAAAAATTGACAAACGCATATATGTGTCCATAGTCCCTACGAGTAACTTCTGTCAGACGCATATATGCGCCCATAGCACTCAAAAGGTTAATAATCCAAGTTGAAATAATTCAGGTTATACCGTACTATTATTTTATTAGCAGCATTTTGTTATACCGTGTTGCGACAGTGTTGATTCTTGATTTGTATTGCAATAAATGCATTTTTTCGGCAGTATTTTGTTATACCCTAACGATAATGTTGAATTTTCATTGTTCATGTTAGAGCAATAAAATGAAAGCCGATCCCGATAAGCATATATGATTTACGAAAATGACTCGGCATTCTGTGACCTAGGGCTAACAAGGGAAGTTTGCGAACCCGGAAATTCAAAAAAATCTGAAACTTGGTATACAGGTAGAGTAAATCATCTATAATACATACCTATTTTTTGTTCGTGCCCAATATCATTTTCAAAGGGTGATTTCACCCCTTAAAGAGAATGGAAAATTATCTTTCTTCTCGAATATCTCGAGAATGGTGAGAGATATTGAAAAAGAGTTTAAACAAAAGTTGAATGCTATTTTTATGTTTACAAGAATGTATAAAAATATTTTTCGAAAAATCGATATTTTTTTAAATTTAAGGTCTGGTTGAGGGGGTGACTAAAAAAATATCGATTTTTCGAAAAATATTTTTATGCATTCTTGTAAAGCTGAAATCAGCATTCAACTTTTGTTTAAACTCTTTTTCGATATCTGTCACCGTTCTCGAGATATTCAAGAAGAAAGATAATTCTCCATTTTCTTTAAGGGGTGAAATAACCCCTTGAAAATGATATTGGGCACGAACAAAAAATAGGTATGTATTATGGATGATTTACTCTACCTGTACACCAAGCTTCATATTTTTTTGATTTTCCGGGTTCGCAAACTTCCCTTGTAAGTGTGTTTCACGGAATATCTTTCAAAGGGTTGAAATTGTAAATAAAAGTGTTCCTACAGAAGTTATTTGTTGCGAAGAGTACGTTACCTGTTATTAATAATTTTTGTGCGGATGGAGAGTGGTAAAGATTTCAGGGTCACGTTAATTTTTTCAAACGAGATCATTATAATAGTTGGTTTTGAGACAAATCCATTGACCTGTTATTTGATACTATCTCATGTAGCAGATCATAAGTTAAAACGACTTGACGCGTGTTAACTGCCTTTTTGGACTATTCGCTCCGGACCGCTTTTGTTTCTTATGTATATTTTTTCAAAAGTTCTTTGGTAGTGAGAGGTTACACATATTTGTATAGAGGATATTCTCTAAAATTAACGGTCAAATTGAAAGGGCGTAATCTACAATTGAAAAGTAAGTCTTTTTGTAAACGCTTTGTTACAAAGTTACAAGAAAATATCGAACGTAGCCAGAATATGTACGCATTCATAATTAATTTCATAATTGAAATATCGCCCATGTTTACGTTGTAAACGAATATTACAAGGTATTTCTCATCTTCTGTAATTATTCATTGCAACTATGAGGTAGTATCGCGTAGACTTGCGTAGTAGCTTCAAAATGCAAACTACTACATTATACAGTATCTCTGAAAGATATGTATAAGCGAGCACCAGGTAATTCTACACGAAAAAAAGTATGGAATAACTTTCCTTCGTTTAGGACTTACCTTTCGAGCAAGTCGGATTTGAAAATTCATTGTATGTTATACATACCCACTTTCGGCTAGGATACAGTTCATCAAATAACTTGTAACATTTATCGTGTTCCTAGCATTTACAGTTATTGGATTCAAGAAGAAACACAAAATACTTTATAGACACGATAAGCGTTATACATCCTTCGACGAACCATATTTTAACACTAGAATTACCGACAATTAAAGTGCACTTATTTGCATGGAAGAAATCAAATTGAAAATTACATGAAAAATATACCGAACATATAGAAAACAAATCTTTATTTATACCTTCTGCAGAAAATCATAATAAATTTTGGAAGCTTTACCACAGTGAATTTATAAGGTTGCTATAAGTAATCAGCAATTGGTCATTTTGACTGGTTTGGTAGTTATAGTGTTAATCATAGGTGTACGCATACGAAGCAAATTTTCAAACTGAATTTTTTCAAAAATCAAGCCCCAAATGGAAAAGAGTTATTGGATACCTGTTTCATATTTCATTTCCAGTTGTACATATCATTCAGGGACATCCTACACATTATTACTACGTTTTCATCTTAGATCGATGCGAAGCTTGCATCAATGCTGAAGGTAGTCGTTTTGATCCCATCACTACTCTTGTGCCTCCCTGCGGCTCTGTACCTCTCTTTGAGAGCGGTTTATAAAATCCATTATTCCCGCGATAAATATTAATCCTCCTTTTCCCTTTTCGTTTCCGCGCGTGAAATTGCTCCGTTCGACGATCGCTCGCCGTTAATGGCCTTGCGTTACCGATTGAGACCGTCAAAGAAAACAGCGATCGAGGAAGGGGTTAGGTTGGCTAATTTAATCCGAGCTTAAACCAAACGTATCTCTGGTTTGAGTTCCAAAGGTATAGTCGGTCGCATACACTGTGAACAGAAAGCTTGAAAACTCCTATCGCTTTCCACCAAGTACAGTAGCTGTGAAAATCATTTTCAGTATCCGTTCTTTTTTTTTAACTAAACTGAATATTTCATTCACATAATGTTAAACATACTTACAAGTAATCATTTACATGATTCTTAACACATTGTTGACGACAATTTTACTGAAAATCTATTTCATATAACCGGCTATTATTTCATAATTTGATGTGGAAGTAAAACAGTATAAATATAGTTTAATAAATTTCATTTATTATTCAACTTTTAACACATTGCGGATCGCTAAGAAATCTGTAAGCATTTTTTTCGGCAAACTTGCACGTTACTAAAATCGTCGTAACATTTTTATCGATGAAGCAATGTTTATCAAACAATTTTTTTTATTTCAAAAAAGACACAACTTGACGGGTTTATTAGCGAAAATCACAGCTTGTGGTATGCTGAACAACAATTACACTGTATGATCTCCGAGAATGTACTGATCAAACTCGTGACCGGTCAACAATGTATTGATAATTCATAGCTATAGTGACACATATATTCAAATTATAAGAATATTTTTGATACTTCTTGGGTTTTGAAATATTTAGTCTTCCGATACGTTACACTGTCATTATCTCTTGATCTTAAGCCATTTAATACTGAAAAGGTTATTTGTAGATTTTACTACCTAGATACTAGCTACCTATAAGTAGCTTTTAAAGCTTTTACAAGGCCGTGGGAAAATGTTCAAATAAAACTTAGGAGTCTTAATGTTGAAACGCTATCCGAAAAACAAACATCGCAAAGAGCAAGGGAAATCGATCGCCTGCTTCACCTAATCCCTTTCACTTTTCAGATTCTTGATCATTATTGGCTAAATCGATCACGAGTACTGTCCATCGTGTAATAAAGAACGTAAACTTAACAAAGTGCAACAGAATGAGATACAGTGAATGACATTGTAGACATAAACTCAGAATCTTAACTTTTATTGTAAAGAGCTCGAGCTTATTGTTTGGAAATGGAACTCTTACTCCTATACAGTCCGATCGCTAAAAACTAAAAGGTGGAGAGAATAGTGGAACAAGCAGCTGACCTCCTTTGTCTCTCGAGTCCTTCAGTTTGTGGGTAGTGTTTCATCATTTCATCTCCCAATATTAAGATGCTGTGTGTCCGCAAGAAGATGGCTAGCGAAAGTAATACGGGTCTGATTAGTTCTAACTTGTATTATAAAAATAGGGTACACGTATTCTCGCTATCAGCTGAAAAGACAGCATCGACTAACCGGATCGGATGTCAACATGCAATGGAAGCAACTGGGCGGAACGAGTGAAATGTCCCTCTGCTAGCTGTTAGCCATTTTCTCGTATAGTGAATCACCTAGAATTGTGCGGATACCCGAACCTCGAGTTGAGTCGAGTCGGGTCGGATCGGGCCCCCGAAGTTCGTAAAGTTCGGATTCCCGTGAGGTCTGGTACTCGAAATTATACTCATGTCGGGATCATGTGAAATTGGAGTATCGAAGACTGAAAAATTGTAATATTCAAGTATCCGAATCTAATAAACGTGGCTCAGACCGTATCGTGAACCGAACAATGACCTGTACAAATTAAAAAATTTAGGTAAAAATCTCAGTTGGAAAATCATCAAGATACATCACGTTCATTGTCCTTATTAAGTTTCTAACTGTACGATATTGTCCGACCCTCGTTTATTAGGTTCGGAAACATTAATATTACAATTTCTCAGGATCGTAACCTTGACCCTGTGGTTTCATTATCACTGAGTAGACCTTTGTTACAACGCACATGTTCGCACTCTCATTTCTTTCTCTCCACTACCACACGCTTTTCCTAATACCAACTGCTCGCATTCATTTTTCACTATATGTAATATAGAGGTAACGAGTGTGTGGATGAAGGAATGGATGAAAATGAAAGAATGCGTACGAGTGTAGAGATTAAGAAAAAAGCGATTAGTGTATATATGTGCATTTGTGTTTGTGTATGTGATATGCGTGAGTGAACAAGCGGTCGAAGATCAAGCGAGTGGTATGAATCTTTGATGTGAGCACGAATGAAAATAAAGAGGGTATGGATGCACGTGGTTTTTAATGATTGAGCGAGAGAACAAAGTGCGAAATGGAAAGAAAGTCGAACGAGTGGACAAAAGAATATATCGAGAGAGTCAGAGTGAAGGAGCGAATGCGAGTAGACGTGTCTCGAATAAAGCTATCTTATATTTAAAGGATCTCCCTTACTCACTAGTGATTCTATAATAATCTTTCATTCATACCAACATAAAAAGCTACCGGTAATTATTTAGAAAAGAGGGGGGGGGGGTCACATCGATTTCGATGATTTTTAAATATATTGTAGAAATCAACATTTTGAACAACTTTTTCCTATACATATAACTGCTGCTCTGCCTTAGTTTCCGAGATTTTTCCTCAAAACAATTGTTGCTACTACTACAATGAATTCTATCTATATGTACGCGTCTGTGACTCTGTATGCGTCAGCTCACGATCGTCTCTTATCTCTTGTTTCTAATAAATAAAGGCAAAGCGACCAATGACGAATAATGTATAATGTGTTAAGCTAAATCTAGTTTTGTATTTAGGTTTAAATAAGGTCTGGGTTAGGCTCTCTTATTCTCAAATCGAGTTTTTAAACACACCCGTTATACGCGTTCATTGCCGGTCGCCTCGATGTATGTATAGAAACCATAAACAATCGGCGACTTGACGTTTCCGCACACTCTACCACAGTCACGTAGCTATAGGCAATATTCATTGTGTAGTAGCAATAGCTTTTTGCAATAATCTCAGAAACTAAGGCTGGACGGCGGTTATATGTATAGGAAAAAATTGTTCAAAATATTGATTTCTACAACATAATACAAAATCGTCGAAATCGATGAGACCCCCCTTTTATAAATAATTACCAAGCTACCTTACATATAATTCTTACAAATTCGACCTGAGTTGACTCGATCCGATTTCAATTTCGGATACCCGACACAATTCTGACAATAATTTTCCGACCCGACCCGACCCGGCATTTTGTATACCCGTACACTCCTGAAACCACCCAATAAGACCGTTTCGCCGTGGAAGGGTTAATCGATTTTTAACATACTCCAATTACATTGTTTTAATTCCCCAGCCACTGTTTCTGTCATCACAATGACAAATTACGCTGGTCATACTACTAAAGCAGTTAGTGGTATCAACCAGGCCTTGGATTTAATTTTGCGTTTTTGTAAACACTTTAGTGATCCTCGTATTCTACTATTCTTTAGTTATACCTCATATGGAATGCGCAAGTTTTATTTGGTCTCCTTATCAAATCAAATACAAACATCTTATTGGAATAATCCAGTACAAATTTTTGAAATTCATCTCTCGTTTTTTTGGCCCTCCTATGTTAGGATCTAATTTCAACTATGACTTCACTTTGCATGCTTTTAATATATGTACATTAGAGAATAGGAGGATCACTGCAGACGTATTATTTTCATTTGAAATTATTATCAATGTTATCGATTGCCCAGCCTTAACGAATTTAATTAATTTTAACGCTCTTTTGCTTGATTTTTGATTATCTCCATTATTTGGTATCGTTAACTTTAAAATCGATCATCGCCAGAATTTGTATTTATACCAACACAATCACCGATAGAATCAATGGTTTTGTTCAATGGCAACGTTTACAAGTGCAAAATGGCGATACGTAACTTATGCTTATAACGAATCGCTAATAGCCCTGTTCACTTAACTCATTTTCGCACACATTCTGCGAAGTGAGTCTTGTACCATTTCTTTCTTTCTCCGTCTTTTTATGTTTCATTGAGCGTTGACCCAATGTGTTATTTCAATAAATTTCAAATTTCAAATCTCCTCTCAGTATGACTTCCCGGGCTGCGTGCCGGTCGATGGAACGCGGGTGGAACGCGCGTGGTGACCAACAAGCCCCGGCAATTTCTGCGCTCCACGTGAATCCTCGTTACCGGAGCACAAAGGCGGGCCCGGTTTATTTCTCGCGCGAAACGCCGAGAATTTATGGGTAATATTTCCTTGCTCTTTACGCGCGTGCTGTTCGCGGCCGCGCGAGCCCATGTTCCGTTTGTCGGCGGCCAACGAAAAGAGTTCGCTTCCTGTTCCGCTCAACCCTCGATCTCCTCTAATCGGATTCTCTTAAGTATAGTTAGACCGCCAAATTTATTCAAATTTATGTCTTCGGATATCGATCAGGAAATTTGTCTTAATTTAACAGAGAAGATTAATTTAGGAGATTGCGGGATCGTTGTCTTGGAGAATGTTCAACGCGCACGATGAAATTTAATTTAAAATCTTTAAATTATTACTTTGTGTACTTCGAGCGGCATTTTAATGACACCCGAATATTTACAGGTGGTGCAAATGAAGTTTAATATTTGATTTTTTTAAATTGTTTGTGAGTCTGTTTAGCTGCGAGATCGGTATGTCACTTTCAAAAGCTTTCCGATTATGATTCTCCTTGTACAGCGAAAAGTTTACTCTCGATGAGGAGGTTGCAAGTTGTTCCAAGTATCAAATTTGAAACGATAGTGTTGAATTGTTAAAGTTTAATGTTTAGGTTTGTACTCTCCTTTCACTTGTCTTCGTGCTTGTTGTTACAATGCTTGTGTTCATTTGCCAGAAATTGTCCGGTATTTGTACAAAAAGTTATGGTCAGCCCTAACCAATCACAGTGGTTTAGAAATATTGTAAGTAGGGGGGGGGGGGCTGGTCAGCGTTTCCCTTAACTAGGATTGCAATTGTATAATATAAATCTAAACCCTAATTTAGAATCTAACAAAATTGAATATATTTTTGTTGCACGAACGACTGGATAAACGTACCGTTCACTGTATTTACAAGTTTTCTGGTCTGAGGGATATTGCGCCCTTATATAAATAGTCGTAGAAGTGGGGTTGTTATTTTGGTGTGGGAGATATTGTTGACTGGGAAGTGTCGAAACTATTTCCAGCGCGACTTCAAGTATATTCTGTTTTATGTATCGGTTAAGAATAAAAAGTACTAAAGGTGGCTTGCGATCGCGCGATCTACCTGAAATTCTTAACGAAGCAAGGCCAAGTCGAAGGCACACAGAAAAAAATGGAAAAAACCCGAGACTGGCATGGCAATAAATGCATTTTCTTCAAAGAGTATTATTTAGACCTAACGATGATATTTTTAAATATAACCTTGAATGGTGCTGAAACGAATATAACATTTTTACGAGGATGTGGTATGTTGTTACAACGTAATAGAGAATTTGTTGAGAATCACTCGTAACATAAGTGATTGTTGTTGATATACCAAATATCAAGTTTATTTAAAATTCCCGTGAAGATCGAAGCCAGTTTTTAATAATATTAATTTGAGCACATGTTCAGCGCATTGCAGAAAATTTTACTTTCGTTGTTAGTTATCGAAATTGTTGCTAGCCAAGTGGATGAGCAACTCTTATTGATCAACGCTTTTATGTAATACATAGGTATGTATAAAAATACAAAAGTATTTTATAATTTATGCATACGTATACGACTTTCGCGTCACCCAGATATGGGTGGCGTAATGTTATGGTTTTGGTTTACATTCCATGCTCGACTCATGAAATGAAATATAGTTTTCATTATTTCTACCTGAGGACAAGTATTTTGCTTCTTGTAGTACGGTAATTTAGTGTGAGGGTTTATAATTACTAATAAATGAATTAATAAATGCATTATATGTTAATTAATACTAGCTTGCGAAACTGAACCGAAGTACAAGGGAAATATGCTGCTGTAATCGATATAAAACCGATATAAATCGGCTTTGAAAAAACGGTACAGAAACCGATATGCTTGAAAATATTGATTCTGGATAACAGTTATGCAGAATAAATATTCTTCATAACTATTTCTATCAGAACCGATATATAAAACTTTAAAACAGTTGTTTTCAAAATCTTTTTCACTTCCAATATTAAGTTCCCAACGTTGTCTGTTTACCAATGAATTTGTAATTTATGATTACCGGTTTTGAATTAAAACTCACACCATGTACCTTAATACAGTTTATACATTTAGTGAGATCTTTTACTGTAACATTCAGCATGTGAATTTTCTATGCTGTAAGGCTTCAAGTTAAATAATAAAAAGATGATTTTAAACTTTCTAAACAATCTATCAAGTTTATTTAACATTTGATAAATGCACCACGACTTTTGAACGGGAGTTTACGTTAATAACCGAGCATTAACAGTTCACTAATTATATGATTTACGATTCATATATATTATGGATTTACTTTATTTAATTATGGATTTACGATTCATTATGATATAATTTATGATTCACGATTACCTATTCTGAATTAAAACTAAAACCATTTAGCTATATACAACGTATACTTATATACAATTTATACATTTGGTGCGACTTTTTATTGTAACATTCAACGTGCGAATTTTCTATGCTACAAAGTTTCAATTTAAATAATAAGAAATGGTTTTAAGCTTTTTAAAGTCTACGAAATTTACTTAACTCCTGGTGAACGCTTCAATACCTCTGGACGGGAGTGTACGTCAACTTCCTAACGTTGACAGTTTGCCCAATGATGAATTTATGCAAACAACGAAGTCGATCGTTCCCTACGCGTGCACCAAAGGAAAGTTTGATCCGTTATAAAAAGTTAATCAGGAACAAATCGCCGAACGTGTCCAATGGCACGGATATTGTTTGACGATTTGTCATCGGCGTTTGACATTTATTGGACTCCCGCGTACATTTATTGCGTTTCGCCGGTCGAGTGGGCCTGCTTGCTCGTGCTCGTGCTCGTGTGCGCAAACTCTCGCACCTATTGCCGTGGTGAGTAATTATGAGAGGCCGCTGCGCTATCACTGTCTGCAGCACGTCCATTCATTTCGCTCGCCGGCCTACGAATGTAAAAGCTCGCTACGCCGCGCCATGAAATATGCATCAGTCGCATTGATAATTATGCGGCCCGATATCGCGCCCGCGCCTCTTCCTCGCTCCCTCCCTGCTCTTTTATTGCGAATAAAAGCCGACTGGTTGACGATCGCGCGTCGCTCACCGATCTTCCTCTGCAAGGTATCTGATTCTCGATCTTGGACTCGCGCGATGTTCTGCGTCGACGTGTTCCTATTTATGTTTATTGTTCGATGAACGGTGTGTCCAGGCGGGTCGAGACCTAATTTCTAGTTTCGTGAAAGCCGAAAGCGCAATTTTACGACTTCTCGAAGCCGTTGAAGCTGTCGAAATTCAAAAGCTTTGAAATTCAGAATTTGAACACTTACTTCTTCCTTAGGTTTCTAATCTTCTATCCGTTTTATGAAGGGCATGGTTATTATCATAACAATTTTTTTCTTTCAAAGAAAATCAGAAAATTAAATAAAATTAGATACAATTTAAATGTAAAGCATAAATGTTGGTCAATACGAGAAGTGATCCATCATTGTTATCGAAAACGAACAAACTTCTATTTCCGAAATTCAAATGTATCAAAATAAAGTAAAATTTAACCCTACGTCGGTAACAGGGGCTAGTTTCGACCCTTACAAAAATAATTACATTATCGATAACTTGGGTCAGTTTCGATTCAAGAAATTCAATGCGTGCAAATACAAGTAAAACTAAATTGATCAGCTTAATTAAATCTTAATGTATACATGAATGTTAATGAATTTATAACGTTTATATGAAGATTGTATAATAAAAGTTTTATGTTTTAACGCGAAGCTGACAAAGTGTGTTGCGTTCACCGCGACAAGACCTGTAAAATAGAGGAACTGTTCTGTTATAAATTATTCTCGATCCTTGGTCCACTTATAACGGGATAACACTTTCGAACTATAGTCTGTAGATGAAGCAATAGATAAAACAAGGTAGGCATTCCAAAATATAAGAAAATGAGAAGTTACTTTTTTGATTCCGCTCCGAATGAAAGCTTACACCTTACAACTACCGACGATTAAAGTGTACTTATTACCAACAAGGAAGTAAACTTGAGAATTATACGAAAGAGCTACGAAATGTATTCATACTTTTTACAGAAAATTATAGTAAATTTTCAAAAGTGTATCGGAGTAAACTTACCGAGCTTCTATGAAAGCGCTCGAATTAGTCATTTTGAACACTCTGATGGTTCCAGTGTTAAGGCTAAAGGAAATCAGACGTGCGTTCATTGTCAGATAGCACGACAAGGGTTAAAATATGCTCTGTCCAAAGAGACGAGATAGAAGAATTAAGAAAAAAAAAGCTCACGTAATCGGTGTTGTGGTAACAGTCAAGCGGTCGCTACTCAAGAGCGAATTTGTAGTAGTTTCTTACTGCTGATCCTCGCAAGTAAATCAACGCGAAATTTTAGCTCCCGCCATACCTACTATCTGACAGCGCCTGGATCTTTTTGTCCGCAAGTGTAAGCTCTCGCAAGGTCTACGATACTGCGAAACTTACTGGTTTCTAAAGATGCACACTATGATCACAGGAAAAGTCTTTTTTTTTTATTTTTCGTTGAGATTAGAAAAAGTAGGAGGCTTTTTCTGAAGTGGCCTGACGAAAGTGCCGGAACAAAATTCATATTGTCGTGAATCCTCGAAGTGTGCGTTCGAAGTTTCTTATTTCTTTATATTTTTGGGTACTGCAATTATGGCTTACCGGTTCTGTACTACTCGTGCGACGGTTACGTGCAGTTGGCTTATCTTCTGTCTAATCTTTTTAGACAGAGTGTAGGCTTGTTTACGAGGTAATGGACTGCTACAAATTCGTCCCTGAGAAGCGGCGGACTAATCGTGTAAACTTTTTGTTGATTTCTACTACCTCGTCTCATTGGATAAAGTATAGAAATGGTTCTTCAGTGTTTTTGTTCGTGATTAAGCGATTTGATCGCTCGATCTGGGTGATCGCATTGAGCGCGAGGCCTAGAAAACTGTCGCATAGGTTTCATCCTACATGTGTTAATGCGTTTAGCGATGATATGGTTGGTGGAAGAGATATAGCGAGGTCGTGAATTAGACACTTGAACAGCGATACCAACTGATCCGGCTGCATTCAGGGTTGTACACATTCCGTGACCAGGGTTGCTGCGGAATTCCTTTCCGCCGACCTGCACGTAAGTGAATAGAGCACAATTGGGACGTCAGTTTTCAAAGTGTCGCATTATGTCATGTGTTGGATTGTGCAGGCCAAAGAACCTGGGAAAGTTCGGGAAAATCCAGGGAGGGCCATGTTTTGTACGTCGATTTAGCTACGAGAACGGTGTATTGCACTCGAAATACTTCCCGACTTTTTTGTAATCATCTTGTATGGCGATAAGTTTTTGTCTTGATGAGGTTGATTACGGTTGATATCAGGATTTGGTTAAGTGTAAAATTGAACACGATAGGGTTGAGTTGAGTTGTTTATAGTAGTTGTATTCGCTTGACGAGTTGTGTTTGTTCTGTGTTACAATGCTTTTCATGGCTCGATATTTATACCAAAAGTGATGGCAATCCCTAACCAATCACACTTGCTTACAGGTATTGTAGGAAAGGAGGGCTGGTAAGCACTTCCCTTCTACCGAGGCAGGTATAGGATCGTTACTATACACACCTCTACCCTGATTTAGGACACAAACAGGCCAAATAACTCGGGTAGGCTTGGGCTGTGTCTCGAACCGAACCCCCACTTTGTACACACTTTGGAAAAAGAAAAGAAAAGAAAAGAGAAGTCGATCTCAAGAGCAGTATGAATGAACAAGGTTGTTCTCACCTGGAAAACGCAGCGCCCTGTAAAGCATAATTGTAGAATAAATTTACTGCATCAGTCTTCTCTACCCTTCAAACAATTCACGATTTTCTTTCAAGTGTTTATTTCCTGTTCCTACCTTCTCAACTTTAACATCATGTGTCAAGAGACATTAAAATTGTGTGCACAGGTTTCGGTTCTTTTAAATTTTTTCAAAAGTTTCAAAAATTCCTTCCAACATTGAGTTTTAGAAATTTCCATCTCACATTGTTATGCTTTTAGTGAATTATCAAAAGTGTTATCACAAAATCAATCTCTTCAAAAATAAATATATTAAAGCCACAGAAAAAAGTCTTTCATTATACTCGAATTTTCCTTTTTGAAAGGTGATTTAAAAAGATTTCAGAATTAAATTTGATATTTTATTTTCTTAAAAAACTGCTGAGTAAATCTTGTTTCCGAAAATGATCATTATTTATTTTTAATCGCACATCTTCGAGTTAGAAGAAAGCTAAAAGTATACATGAGATAACGGCGCCTTTTAAGAATTTAACCCTCGGAAAACGGGTGATGAATATTTGCAAGCAACGAGCTAAGACATTGTATTGTTGTACGAAACAAAATTCAGAATACACCTATATACATATACTTATCTTTTGACAACCTCTCAAAAGTCAAAGTCTGATACTTCCGTTTATATAGATAAATATATGTACACTATTTATTTATCTTTCTTATGTAGTATCGTAATTAATTTTATAGAGTAAGAGAAAGTGAGAGGTGGGCAGCAAGTGTTCAGGCCTGCTTGGGAAAAACCCTTGGCGACGCGCGAGGCCCTCAAAAAATGCCCAAATATGGTCATGTTTTTGGAATATGCCCAAATATGACCATACTTGAGGGATTTTTCCCGAGGTACGTGGTGAGAGAAAGGCCAAGGGCTAGCGATAGTTTTCTCTGGTCAAAAAAAGCAGAGTTGAATTAGACGTGGTAACGTGTAGGAGAGTCGTGCAAGGAGTTGAATTAGACGTTGTAGAGTGTAGCAGAGTCGTGCGAAGAGTAAAATTTGTACATAATAGTGTAACTATATTTCCGTATTCATAGCAATAAATATTATTATTATAACACTACACCTTTTGGGGCCAACATAACCTAAATGTGTTCTAAATGTCTCGCCAACTTAAATACGTTGTCGAAACCGCTCAGGCTTAAGATGCTGTTATCAAAATTTAAAGGTGATACGAGCAGTAAAATTATGCGTTTTGGCATAGAATAGACATCTGGTAACAGTAATCCACTATCAGTTTCGTAAAGTAGACAGGTGCGATAAATCAGGTTTCGTCCTGCTAGATCGGCGATTCGGATCACTGTGCGACGTCAAGGAGTAAAAGGGTTAATGCACGCTGCGCTTGAGCCGTGAATCGTTTTATCGGCGGGGCCAGCCGCGCCGTAACTTCGGCTCGATCGCCTAGTGTACACGGCCGCGGCCAATGATATACGCGACGCATCCTCGCGTGCATGCATGCATACACGCGGTGCAGCTGGCACGAAAAGAGCGAGCCCCGGTTGCACTAGGAGGCTTTATCAGAACTTTTGTGCTCGGACACGTTCGTTAGTTCAACGGTTTTGTCGAGCCCTGCCTCTGCTCCTCGTTTTTCCTCGGCTAGGATTGCGTGGATACGATTTGCTCGCTGGAAATGGGAAGGCGAATTACACTGTTTTTACACAACTGCGTCGCGAGAAATATGGACCTGCTTCTTCTTTCCCATTTTCGTTGTTCCTCTTCGTTATTTTTATTTGTTCCACCTTTTTCCATCTCTGTCTCTCCTTCTTTTCGACGGGGGTAGGAGAGGTTCGTACCATGAGGAATACGTACTGCCTGTTGAATTCTTTGGTGTGAACTATATCAAATTAATTCGTTCTAAAACCTCGTTCATTATAGGAGATATCGATATGTATCTGTGTTTGTACATACATATGGGACGGTGATTGTGAAAATGATCTAAGTCAAAGTTTTTAAATAAATTTGTATATTCTACGATTTAACTGATAAAGGAACTTTTACATTTTTGACTGAAACCGCTTTCATGTTCACCATCACACACAGTGGCTCCAAAAAGTATTCGTACATTGTGTCACAAATAAATTCGTTTAACCTTGCAATTCTGAGTCTAATAGAAATGTTTAATAAAACTTCGTAGGTATGTAGATCGTAATAGTATACGTATGAATTAATCTTTTTCATCTAAATGCCATTTTAAAGGGGTGAAACCAGCGTTGAAATTTTTGAGTTTTCTCTCATTTTTAAAAGATAACTTTGTAATGGTACTTGATGAAGCAAAACCTTTCAAATAGAAAATGTTTAATTTTTAATACCCTATCGCCCTGCCATAAAAAAGGAACACAGAAAAGCTTATGTTCAAAGCGTAAAAAATCGTTGAAACTTTGAGATTCGTTATCAGCCCCCTTAAAAGATATTTTACCGCCAAAAATAATTGCTCCACACAGGACACACCATGCTCTGTACACGCATAAAGTTTCATTGAAATCAAAACTTCAGAAGTAGATGAATTTCCTTATAATGCAGTGTACGAATACTTTTTGGAGCCACTGTATATGTATATATATGTATATATACTTATATATAAATCTATTAGAAGGAAAATATATATACACATTTTTAACATGAAGCATATAAAAAAGAAATTATTTTACTATTAAAGAATAAACTTCTGATTTAATGAGAGAAACTGTTAGTTATAACATTTGTTCGTTGAAAGGTCGTTCTACTTAATTTACAGAATATCATTCCCGCGGTAAATGTCAAAATTTCCGGACAGAAGTTCCCATTTATCGTGGAGGAACCGTGAAATTCTGTACCTCTGTCGGAACAAGAAGAGGAATCGCGTGTCGATGCAGTCGCTTTAAATATTAATACAATTAATTTTTTTAAGTTTTTAATCCTCTTTTTGTGAGATTTTCCCCAACATATTTCTAAGACCGTCTTGCGAAAAATATATAGGAATATACAAAGCATCGGAAAGAGTTCATTTAGATTCTAGAATCCACAGTTCATTTGTATTAGTGAGATAGTTGAAAATAAGAATGTTTATTAGTTTTATTACTTTTATTATACACTAAAGTATTTTAAACATATCTGACAGTTTCAAAAATCAGTATATAGAAAAATTTTTTAGTAAAGTTTCAGAATATAATGCTTCTTGATTTTATTAACAAGTACACTCTAAATAATATCATTGATATAATTCCAATTCCAATTTTAAATCCATTGCAAGCTTACAAAACAGTTATATAAATGACAATGTACGTTCCAAGCTTTCGAACCAGGATGAGCAAAATAATATTTCTATCGAATCCGATATAATCACTGAATTACCAAGTCATTTACAAAAGTGTCTCTTATTACATGACAATGATAAATTTCGCATTTCACCGTGACTAATAATCGAGCTTTGAATTACCATTCCTTCGTGCAGCCGTAATCGCATAGTTGCAAAGAGCACCGTTTCTTCAATTTCATCTAATTAACCTATTGCCTATTCAGCGCGATTTAAACCGCGATTAATGCGCGGGCACGCAGAAAGTAATTAGCTGCTGTCGAGAACAAACAGTTAATTATCATCCAGGGAGCGAATATTCCGCACAGATACGCTATTCTGGTACTGATCCAGTAGCCAGAAGTAGCAAGGGCGCTAACTGCATTTTAATCTTAATTTTACAAGCTTTTTGAAATTTCATTTCGATTTTCATTGATTTAATCGTAATGATACAGTTTGTTACCTGATTCTGTTTATATTCTTACATTTGCATGTATAATATATGCTATAATGAATAAAGTCCAAGAATGAATCGATTCATTATAGGAGACCTCGCTGTAAGTAATGAAAAAAACATACGTTATAATATAAATTCCTGTTATAATTATTGTTAAATTCTAAAATACTAAGTTACCAAGAAAAAATTAATAACTATATTTAGAACATTTCTAGAGAGATATACAAATACTTTTTAAGATAAAGTGTGCTTATCGTCTTGGTCTTTATTGACTGATGCCTCGGCTTGAACTGCACGTAAAAATGGTTAATAGCCTACGCACAGATAGTGGAAATAATAAACTTACAGATAGAAATGCATAGCTTCACTCACACTTAATTCGCAATAGGGCAATAGAGGCTGATTATTACGAAGCCTAAAAAAAACAAAGGACTTACATAAATTGTTTCATTACGCCCCCTTCTATTGATTCCTACTTGGAATTCTGGATGTTAAGTTTTTCCTATCGTGAAATATCGATTCTACTTCGGCAATGATTATTTTTTTCTTTCTTTAATAGATATAAATGTAATAAAAATTTGGAGAACGAAAGAAATTGCTGTTTAACGCTAGATTTACGGGACCTGTTAATTTGACGGGTTTCGGATTTCATGAGCAAAATTTGAAAAACCAATTACTATTATTCCTAGCAGTTTTTGTTGACTTTTATTGGTGGAGTGATTCAAACATACCTTAATTTATTTCTTTCTCAAATCTGCAATTTCAAATTCTGTACGATGTATACCTATTTCGTAGTTATAAATATATTTACAAGAAATGTCCGTAAATCTAGTGTTAAGTTTCAATTTCTCCAGTTACGCCTCTAGAAATATGAATTCGCACGAATACGTGCATGAAGCGATTAGCACTGCAACAAACGATTTAAGTGCAACAAAGTGTTCCAAGGTGTATTTTTAATTTCCGAGCATCAGCACAAGACCATTACTACAAAACGCTATTTTTTCCCGACTGTAATCACCTGCATAAAGGGGCTGCGGTGGCCAGCAAGCCATTAAGTCGAGTTAGCGACGCCGGTACACGCCCTGAGAAATCAGGCGGGGACCTTGTTCCGGCACGTCTGATGAACGGAAGAACAACAGCTCGTCAGGCTAACTGGATGAGTGGTTGGCTGACTAGCGTGATTAGCTAAGTGATTGGAAACTCCACCCTAAGCCAACTTGCTCCTACCAATAACCTATTACAACTGGGATCGACGGATTCGACTTCTTTCTACCTAAAAGTGTTATGATTTTTCTAAAAAATTTATAAATCTATCGCTATCAAATTTTTAAGCGTTGAGAAGATTAGGCAAATCTATGAAGCTAGGATAGTAAAACATCCCTTATCCAAATATCCATTATCTGAATATCATATCCAGGTATCCTATCATTCGAACAGAATGCCATTTAACACTAGATTTACGGGTCTCGAATTCCATGAGCAAAATTTGCAAAAATAATTACTATTATTTCTAGCAATTTTTGCTAACTTTTATTGGTGGAATGATTCAAACATAACCTATGTAGATAGAGTGTATGAGTGATACACATATACCCAAATCTATTTTCCTCTTAATTCTGCAATTTCAAGTTCTGTTTGATATATACCTTATTCTTTGGTATATGTATACTGCAAATAGATATACAAGAAATGTCCATAAATCTAGTGTTAATGATATTTACATATTTGTATATCCTATATCCTTTTTTAAATTTTATATCTGTTTTGAATAAATTGTTTACCTTCTTAACCCTTCACACTCGAAAAGCGATTCTAGGTAGTTAAATAATACTGCTTTTACAAATTTCCGAATGCATATAGTCATATTTAACAATTCCAATATTACTTATGAAATTAAATAAATTTTAGCAGAAGCAGATTTTTATGCTATTTAATTTCAATATTCTGCATTTGGAAACTTTTGGAGACGAAAATTCGCTTTTTAAACATAAAGGGTTAATATCCATTTAAATGAACGAAGTTTATAAGGAAAAGTGATGATTCTATCAGTCAAAAATCCTGTTACACTTGTGTACACTTGAGGTTCTAACTGTATATAGAGATCGATGATTTTCGAGCTTCATCTCGTTTGTTCAGCCAAATAGTGCTGATTTATTGTCGCTGTCCACGTGTTTCGAATCCCGATACACATCACGATGTTGTTCTATTTCTTTCGGTGAAGAAACTAGCTCTTGTTACTTAGGATGAATTAAGGATCGTGCATGATTGATCGTAATCGTTAGGGCGTTTTGTTTTCCGGTTTCCTTTGGGGGAGGACAGAGGGACTGACACGTGGCAGCGTGAATTGGATTGGCGTGTTGCGATCGATCGAATCGGTTCTCCGTGATACTTCTTCAGGTTGAACGCTGCTAGTGATTGAGGTACACTCCTGCTCGAAAGTCTTAAAACGTCTACTGCACAGCAAATGCGTTCGCATGTATCCATTTTTTTTTTTGAGAAATCTATTTAGCTAAATTTTTTAGTTTAAAAGTTAAAATAAATCCAGACCTCCTAGGTTCAATAAGCTTTTACGCCCCAGTAAGACCCATCCGCTACTCACGTCTATTTTTACCGAAAGTTAATAATACTAAAACGGGAGATGTTGATTCAATAACTCGTATATGTAGGAATGCTAATTCTTTTTGTACTACACTAGATTTCTTTGCCCAGTCAACTCACTCCTTCAAGCATTTATTAAATATTTTAAAGTTTAGTTCCATTCCAACGGCGTTTAACATTACTAGTCATCATTGTAATTTCTTGTATATTAATGGGTTATTACCCGTATAATAAATAAATAAATGTAAGCAATCGAGGTTATACGTATTAGCACATTTCGTGCCGTTTGAGGCGTATATGTTCAAGCCATTGGGTACGTATTCTCATTGTAAAATGAAGAATTTGGAAAAAATTTTAATTATGGTTTTATACTATTGAAAAATTGTAAGGCGTATGTAGGTCAAAAACATTATTTAATAATAAAAGTGTGGATCGTATAGGTCCCACACGGCCTGAACGGAAAGTCTTCAAAAAACGGTCCGGCGCGGAACGTGCTAAATAATACTTCGATTTATGACGACTGAATAATATTTACTTGGAGAAAGGTATAAAACAAAAATTTATGGCACACGAACTAAAAATATAAACTACAACAAAGATTTCTTTTTGCACACTCTGCTTTGAACGACTTTCTGGATGCAAATGAAGCCACGTGTCACTGTTACGGAAGTTACCGCGAAGATCGCACATTCCAGAACCATCGCGAATGTTCGACGCCTCATTACTTCCTGTCTATTGAACCGCAGCAAATACAACTCGTTAATCGTTGCCACTTCGCTATTCTATTCTCACACTATCATTCTCTCTGACACACACATATACAGATCACGCAGATTTCAATAATATGTTAGCACTAGAACTACTAAGGTGATTAATGCGATTGATTCGTAATCCTTCACAGAAGCTTTACAAATTGATTTTGGTGCATTTTTGAAAACTTACTATAATTTCTTCTAAAAACTCTAAATAAAGATTTGTTTCCCTTGTGGTATGTATCTTCACATATTATTTCCGATTTTATTTCATCGTTGGAAAAAAATATGTTTCAATCATCGGTGGTTCTATTGTTGATTAGCAAAATACAGAAAATATCAATAAATAATTTTTGCAATACGGAAATATATGAATAAATACGCAAGTCGCTATATTTGTAAGGTGAAATAAATGTTTATGTCGGTTCTATTCCGCCAACCATAAGCTTTCATTCGCAAAACTACGCATTTGCATAAAAATCCTGGATCTAATTATACTTCAGTCCTTAAGGGTCGGAGTCGATATGACGTACTGACCAACTTGTTATGTATGACGATGAGTTTTGTTGTCATCTTTCTTCTGAATTCTTCTACATTGCTTACATTTTTTTTTCTTTCAATTATAGGTTTAATGTCGCATCGACTTTGAGGTCTTTAGCGATATCCTAGTTTAGTTTCTCTTTTATTGATTCATAAAACTTGGCAAATAATTGAGTTTCTTTTAAGTAGCTGATACTGTTTTTTATGTGGTCCTGGGGGGTCAAATGGAGTGTAGAAGACACCAAATATTCGAAGATAAGCAAATACAGATTGAAACCAGACCCTGCTTACATTTTGTCTATATTTTTTGTACAACGAAAGAATTCTTGGAAGAATTTTTATGCGTAAAGATCTCATTTACGGCAAGAAATGCTTTGAGACATATCATACAAAATTCGAAAGACACCTGAATGACTCAAAATAATTTTTTGTCGTATTACGATTACTTAAGATCAACGGTTATCAATTTTTATGATATCGTACAATATTAGATGTTATATACTCGGCGGCAGTAAGGAGAGGAAACATGACATTCGACGCCGTCCCTGAAGGGTTAAGCTAGATAGAGGACGGGAGAAACGACAGAACCTTTAACCGGCGTCACGAGGAACCGAGTCGGCGTTAAATTAGCCTCGATACGGCTATTTGCCGGGCTGGTAAACAACGGAGGAAATAAAGTGGACAGGGGAAAAATCGCGCGGCTCAAGTTCTTCCAGCCGACTCGCCAGTCTCTGTACATCCCCTTTAGAGGATATCCGGTTACGACCTGGTCACTTAGTAACCCAATCGCAGGCGGTCGACACTTCTCCCTCGGCTGATAACGTCGCGAATAAACCCGTGCTCCCTTCGGTGCTCACCGTTCAGCTGATCGAGTCGTTTGCTTGTACATTATACAGTAGAACCTCGATTATTGTAAAAAAATGGGACCGAAAATTCGTGCAACACCTAGGTTTTGCAAATAATCGAGGTAACGAATCATGATCGGACTGACACGTCGCGAAATACCGCTTGCCCTTCTTTACATTTTGTTTCCAAGCAGTGGGTATTATTTTGGGCATTACAGTGGGAACCAGACACGATCGACGGGCAACGGATGAAATTTTTATGCAATAATTGTAGGACAGGTAGATGCAGGCTTATACTAATTTGATAAATCTTAAATTACACATACTCACGTCGTCATATGTCGTCGAATGTCGTCGAATGTCGCCCGGCGGACATGCATCTCTTTTTATATGCATTAGCACAGGTGGTGGAGATTTGCCAACATCGAATGTTCGAGAAGGCGTTTTTTTTTACACATTAGAATAAACCGTCATCGAACATTCGAGGAAGCTCCTTTCCACGCACCTGCGTTATCCGCCAGGACCGAACATTCGCGACGAACAAGTGACGAACGCCACACACACACTCACTACACACTCACGCTCACTCTCACCCATTCTCTCACGTTATGGTAAATTCAGCACCTCTACATAATCGAGGGATTGCAGTAATCAGGGTTCCACTGAGAATCGTCAGGAAACATAAACAGCTGCACGCGAGCAACACATAATCAGATCAAGGTCGAAGCGTAATGTCCAGATCCCTAAAAAGTAAAAAAGAAGCTAATTTTCTAAACAAAAATTACCAAGATACCTAAACCAAACTTAACCCTTTAATTGCTATAGGCGCATACATGTGTCTGACGAAAGCTAATTGTGTGAACTATGGGCACGTATATGCGGCTCTGGCGAAAGTCACTCACGTGGATTATGGACGCGTATATGCATTTGTCAACTTTTTCGATCTCCCATTTAGAGCAACACAATTACTAATGAAGTGCCGTCCACGTGGAGCACTTCGACCGGGAATATTTAGCACTCAAAAGGTTAAGACCGAGTTGATCCAGGCATAAACTCAAATATTCAGAAGATTAAAATTTTACATGGCTGTGTATGCATCATGAGAGGGCTCCTTCTCTAGGGCCGCTAATTAGTGTCCCTGAGCAGCAACGTTCAGCAACCACTTATCAGCGGCCGCAGCGTCGATCACCTGAACTTTTTTTTATATTTCCTACCAATCCCCGTCGTTAGCTAGTTCCACGAAATGGAACTGGAAATTTGCATGCAACGAACGAGGTGTTGGATTGATTTAATCATTTTTTTCATTTTTACAAACGTCAACAAATTCTGCGACTTGCTAGACTTTTTTGCGTCATTTTCATCCTTTAAATGTGATCTTAGTAGGGCACTTTCTCGCGATACGTGTGTGACATCTTGCGACTGATTCCTAATTTTCTTGTGTATTCTGATCTATATCAAGAGTTTTTACACGTAAAAGTTGAAATAAATAATCAAATTACTCATTAATGCGATTTAAAAGTTAAATCTGAAGCTTAACCCGAAAGTTCTTAGAATGATTCTTCCTTAGGAAATCGTTCTTCGATTTAAAGAAGCATAGCGACATAGATCCTAATATGGTTCTTTATTCCTTTCGAAAACATTCCTCGACGTATAAAAAAGAGAAAATTAATTCGTAAACTTTATTTCTATATCCTTATAGAGTGTAAAAACATGAATTCGAAGAGATAGAAAAATGTATATTCCAGTAAAAGAAAATAAGTTACAAAAACAAAAGAAATTTCAAAGCTTATTTACACGGTTATTTCTTTGTCTAATGGCATAATTCTGAGGGTGTCCCGAAAGAAATCTTAAGAAAAAAGTTGTCACCAAGTATAACTAAGGTTCGCGCTTCTGTGTATCTCCAATTTATTCATACTTCTTACTTATCCAATTTATGGAATTTCAGCCACTAAATAAGCAATTGCCATATCTTTCTTAACACTTTACCGACCGCTCGTGGATCAACTTATTCCCGACCAGTTCACTCAATTCGGAAGAGATGCATCATTAATGAATCTAACACAATGATTTCCTTCGAGTAATTAATAGTTTAACATCTCTTTACAATATATATATATATATACGATTTTACTGAAAACAGTTACCTTCGTGTAAGGGAACATTATAAAATTTACAAACTGAAGCATATAAAAAGCCGATTAATAGGCTTCCGGTCGGTAAAGTGTTAATATACAGAATTCAGCAATAGTGCTGAGTTTTCTCAAAGAAATCGTACAAACACCAAATAAAATTGATTATAACTTAACTCTGATACATAAAACCCAGATACCAGTAGCGTAGCATTCAGGAGGTTACTATGCTAGTGTAGCAGCAAATAAAGTATTTTATTCGCTATTTTATTTACTGTATAAGCCCGAACGAACATTGTGCGCGCCAACATGAATTGTCCGCGGGTCGCCGGAAGTTCATTCGCCGTGAAGCGAAACGAGACTTCCGCGTGAACCGTTTCACGCGTTTGTATGCCTTCAAGCGAGCGAGAACGGCCTCCAATTAGCGGACTTCAAAAGCGGTGAGCTTCAATTATCGGAGCTCAGAACGGTATCGATTGTGGCGTAATGGATGTTATCGTCTTTCGCCTTCTGGCGTTTAATAAAGCCTGATCTTGGGCGGCAAGAAATTTTCCATCCGATGGAAATCCATTTTCCGTGAATCGCCTTTCGAGGGTGTATCGGCCAACTGCGCCTGTAATTATTTTCTCATGCACCCACGTACGCCTGCTCTGTTTTCTCTTCCGCTAGAATGGCCGTTGCTGCCGTGACGAAATTTGTTCGAAGGCTACTTCTTCGTGTACTTAACCGATCGATGTTGATCGATGAACTTTGAAAGGCGATCTGTCCGATCGGAAAGGACAACAGAAATAGGTTTTGCAAAATTATTTTTTGTAACTTTAGTTCTTTGTAATGCATTGTACTGTTTGGACTTCAGGTGGACATAATTAATAAGAGTTTTGTTATATGTGTAAATTCTTTACTAGATAACAATTTTCGGACAATTCAGATTTATTTAATTTTTCGAAAACGTTGTAATACTTTTTAGCGAAAGTATACATAGTTCCATCTACTATTTTATTTAAAAAATTTAATTGAAATAAGACGTCAGAATGTTAAGATAATTGAAAAAGGCGTTCTCTTTGTTTGTCCAAAGTTTTCAGATGTATTCAATATGAACTTGTTTTATTGTCTTTGCCAGGCTTTAATTTACTTTGATTTTAACAAACACTTGTAAACTAGTGATTTCTATAATTTTTCTCTTATTATAATCCTATCACTTAGCTGACCTTACAGTTTCATAGCTCCAATATATACAGTGAGCACATAAGAAAGTGTTTAGAATTCTTATAATTTATTTGATTTATTCGCTTTGATCACCTGTTTATATCCTGTATATGAATTAACATGTATTAATTTTTGAACAGTTTTATTTTTGATTTTTTCAAAGCTACAATACTTTCTTAAAAAGGTTCATAAATAATTTTTTATTAAATTCAAAAGAATTATTGGTGAAACATACAGTTAATTATCACCGCAAAATGTCTTGTATACATTAGAGCTAGATAGAAAACAGTTCAAATGCAATATTAAATAATAAAAACTTTATACAGTGGTTTAAATACGAAGTGAAATTTTGGCAAACAAAATATTTTCATTTTGATAACCTGAACAATACAATAAAAATAAGTGGAAAGCATAAAAACCTATCGTAATGAATAAGGTTATTTTATTTTATATTATGGTGTACCTATATTTTTCTTGTTTCTTTCATTTCGTATTGCAATAAAGAATTATTATTCCTTTTATATAATGTTATTATATATTTCATATTTTATTTTTGTAATTGTTCATACTTGATTGAAATAAAGCAGTCCACCTCCAATTTGCTATTCAACTTTTACACCGTGCTGTACAAAATCATCAATCCCTCTCTAACATAACTCTAATTCCACTAACTAGCTCATCGTATGTGCTGCAAATGTATACCATTTGCATCTGCGTTTGCTCTTGCAGTAGCTTCAAACTGAAAAAAGGGAGGGAAAAAAGGAAGCACAAATTCGCAGAGTGACATGAAATACAGAACTGCCTGGTGATCCTCTTTCGCGTCGAAACGAGTCTTAAACATTTCTCGTCGTTAGCTTTCAATGTCGCACACACACGGTCGTGTATTGCATTGGCGCTCGTTGGCCGGCGCATCCTACACTTCCGGTCAAAAGTTTGGTAGACCCAGTCCATTTGGGTTTCACATTTAAATTTCAAATGCACGTCCTAATATTTTACTGCATTTCAATCCTTCACTATTAAAAAAGGTGTACAAAGCTTCTTCAGCTTAAGAACAATTTTTCTGACGCTCAGAATTGGTTATATTTAAGTTACGAATTTTTATAAATATGAATAAAAAATTGAAATTTAACTGAAGATCTATTTCATCTTTCGGATATTATAATACGTACTGTACATTGAATACTTTTTATAATTTTCTATGCTATGCGCGTTCTGTATCATTTTGTACATTCAAATTTCCCACAAGTACACAAAAAACTACAGCTTATTTATAAAATTCTCTCTTTTGTCATGACTTTAATGGCTTGGACGTTTAATCTTGCTCTTTTTAAACAGGTTTACAATATTCTTTGCATCTCTGACAAAAATTAGATAAAAAAATTTCGCAAAACATCAACAGTTTTACTGGGTTATGCGGTTCTTCTAAACAAACATTCAACAAAAAAATTTAAACCTTTTTAAGAAAATGAAATTTTCAAACAAAATCCGTGATAAAATGGCCATACGCTAAAATATAAGGTTCCGCCTTCGATTAACCCTTTACAACCTAAATTCCATCTGTTTCAAGAGGTAGAAAATTTCGCGTCACTGATTGCAGTTTCTCACTGCAGACTGTGAAGCAGATGTTAATAAACACAATAATTATGACAGCGTGATATAGTAACGAACTAAAGTCAGAGAAAGACGTCGTAGAGGGTTAAAAAGCATCAACAATGTTTTGAGCAATCTAATAAATATGCAACGCACAATATAAAGAAATGTATGACATTTTCAGAAGATACCTACTGCAATTACATTCATTAACAAGCTGGAGATAGGAATGAAAATTTAAAAAAATTGTGTTGATTGTGCTAAACTTTTGACTCATAGCGTACTCCGCATCGGACCGAATAAGTTTATGGTCACCAGAGGATTGGCGGCGCGATGGGGTTGCGGAGTGGGGTCGATAGTCGGAGGTTGCAGGCTGTGGGCCGGCAGCGTCGTCGGTAGTTTTGAAAGATACGCTTAATAAAGCCGGCTAGCACTCCCGCAACGGTGCGGCCCTGCTCTAATATCAACGCAAATGCGACTGTTTTGTATGCTAATTGACTCATATACATACGTACACCGACTCGTCCTACATAGCCGGCCGTTAAATAGATAGACCCGATGCGTGAGGCTGCTGGTGGTTGGCCTGGACACCGTAGCATGCGGAATGGGACATGCCCCGGGCAACGAAGCCCATTTACGTCCGCACGCTCGTTGTAACTTCGCATCAGCCTCCTTTCCACGTTTCGTCGGCCAGCTTCGAAGGTGCGGAGACCGTAACGATTCGGGATTTATCATCCGGGTGAGATTCCGTAGGATGAAAGTTGAAATTATGACAGATTGTCGTTATATAATAATTATTCATCCAACAACCTGTTTGGGTTTACGAAGTGTTAGAAATGATTGCACAGAAAGATTATCACATAAACGCTCACATATACTATTGCACGTACACCAAATAATTGGAAGCTGAAACTGAATAATTTGCACACAGCGTTTCCCTATGTCTTTGCTCATTAATAACATTTGCTGTACTGTTTCCGCTTCTTTTCCTTTTTTTCCTAATACTCGAGTCTTATACATCTATACAATACACACATATTTTGTTCGCGTCGCTCGTCAATGTCATTAACGTATATACCAATCTACATAAAATACCATATTTATTACATAAATGATAATTTAAACTTATACAATTTTTTTATATGAATTTATCTTCACAATGCACATCGTCACCCGCATCGCTTGCTTTTTTTCTAATAATCCGTCACATCTCCGGTATCTAATACCTACGAGGATCGACGATGCCTGTTGATAACCGACGTTCATACTTCTATAATACTATTATTTTCTAGATTCTGTATCGTAGATAGATTATGGCTTACAATAACAATATATAGTGCCGGCCGTAAGTACAAAATCGAAAACTTTTTGCCAATGGTATTGGCACACTTAACCGAAACGTTGCCAATTTCTGAAATATTATAACTTCAGGAAAAGAAGTTATAGAATAATCTTTCTGAGATCACCTTCTACTTCCAGATCCTATACACTACGTGTTATATCTATAAAATCACTCTAAAATTTTCAATTGTTACATGTTGCAGTTAAAATAATGAAAAACAAAGTGTGTCACATTTGAAATTATATTAAGAAACAATATTTTGCTAACGAAAGATAGATTGTATTCGCTACAAACAGGAAGAATTATAGACAACTTATTTATTTTTGTTTCATAACTATAAAACCGGTGTAATAAAGCATTCTCATTAAACAAATTATAGAAATATTGTGCTCAGAATATAATGCAATTAATTTATAACAATAATTTAGTAGTGTGTAGGCTCTCCCTTATTTTCAAGTATTTCAATTAGTCGACTTTTCATACTTTTTATCAAATGTTGATGTGTTGTACTTTGTACCTCTCCCCGTGCTGTTTTAATTACATTTCTTAGTTCGGATATTTTTTCATACTGTTTGTTACCCATATAGATTTTTCGAACAACGATGATCTTTATGTTCTCTATTAAGTTCTGGTCCGGTGAACTGGCTGGCTACATTAAAACATCAATATTATGGTCCTGTAGCCATGCTACAGTTACCCGATTATTGTGAATGGCAGCGTTGTCTTGTTGAAAAGTCCAAGTTGTTTCTTTATTTTCATTTATAAACGATAACAAATGATTATTTAGTGTGCCAGTATATTCGTTACTATTTATTTGTGTTATAGAAAATACTAGAGGTAATATGCCATTTAAGCAAAAAGTTCCCTAAACCATAAGACTGCCACCACTGAAGTTTTGCCTTAAAAATTATTGAGGTTCCTTTCGTGGATCTCTCCAATACGAACGGTAACCATCGGAACCGTCTAAATTAAACTTGTTTTCTTCTAAAAATATCCTCTACAAAGCAAATAAATAAGCGTGGAAGAAAATGTTTTTAATGCGTAAAGTCAATACGTTTAAATTTTGTTACATTATTCCAACTGCGATCAATGTTTATGTATGCAAATTCTCGTCTAGCTTCTTTATGTCGATTTAGTAGTCGTGGAACCTTAATTAAACTTCGTCTTATTATGTGAGAACTGCTTGCGATAATTCGTGTATTATCAAACGAGACACATTTAATCGAAGTACCGACTTAAATTGAGTAAGCATTTTACTGGAATTGCTCACTGAAGAGATTTATGAGAAAGCTTCTTCTTTGATCTTCCCTTTTTATTTTGTCCAGATTGGTCAGGGTTTTCAAAAAAGTTCATGATGACATTATGAGAACGAATAAGTCTACGTGATATTTCACGTATTTTCAAATTATTTTCGTGAAAAGCTAAAATTTCTTGTTCACTTAAATAATTTCCACGTGGGATTATTATTACACTTCTTTTATTATTTAATTATTATTATTTTTTTTATTATTTAATTATTACACTTCCAACACACTAGACGAAACAAAACTGACGAAATAACGAAAGAAAACAATATTTGAATACTTTATTCTATAGTTATGAAACAATAAAGAATCAGTTTTCTGCAGTTCATTTTTTTTAGAATAAATGTAGAATAATTCAACTATTTTTAGGGTGATAGATTTATAACGCGATCACAAATACAGTATATTTCCTTTTCTCAAATTTGAACAAGAATATATAAAAATTGCAAATTTTATGATGATTTTATAGTTACGACATGCAGTGTAGTACTAAAACATGAGTGAGAAAATGAAGATGGTTTTGCTATAAAAATTTGTTCAAATTCAAAAGGCTCCCAAATGTTTTATAAATTTGCGAAACGATTAAAATCATCATAAATTTGGAAACTAAAGCTTCCTTTTTATACTAACACTATTAAGAGTTGATGTACAATTTTTTTTTACGGCTTTATTGCAGTCTGAATGTGGTACGATGTGTTTTCTCGGAGTGGAATATTCCTTTATTGCAAACGCTTGTGGCACGCACCTTATTCAAAGTGGAATTAAACGCTAAAAAAATTGTACATTAAGTTTTAAAAGTATCACTAAAAAGAGGAGACTTTAGTTTTCTTATTCATGATGATTGTAATTGTTTAAAAAATTTTTGAAACTCTTGAGAGTCGTTTGAATTTGAACAAATTTTTGTTTGTTTTATATCTTCATTTTTTTATCAAATTCAACAGTAAACATAAATGTCTTTCTTTACGCTTCCTAAAAATACAAATTAATTATTGTAATTTATTAGAAAAGCGCGATAAAAAAAGAATCTGATCAGTTTCACGAGTCGCTGTAATTTATTTCATCCTAACGCGAAATAACGTTGCGCTTCTGAATTATTTTGACTACAAAAATAATTAATTAGTTAAGAAGCAAATCATTAGCTTAAATTATTATTTGTTATGTTTACGAGAAAGAGAATTCTGGCGTTTATTTCGTAAGAAACAGTGTCCTCGCCGTTTCTCGCAGAATTTGCAGAAAGGATTTAACGAGTGTACATCAGGCTAGCAATTCAGCTGGTCGTTTCCCGTAATTATCAACATCCACCGATCAAAATTATGCTGATAAATTGTGACACGCGTTTGCGAAGCTGCTTTGCATACGTTTAATGCGTCCGCATTACGACAACAACAGCCGCATTCCGTTTTGAAACCGAATCAACGTGCTAACGCGCTCGGCATATTATTACACGTGACCTCGCCGCGAACAATAATTAAAAGGACGGCCATAATTTGTTTATCATTCACGGGACTAACTCTTGCATGTTTCTGAACCATTGGAATTTAACGTTTTATCGCAGATTAAATTAATTCTTTTTCTTTGACCTATTGATATTAACTGTATAATATTAATTGTATAATATTAACTGTTAATATTTCAGCTGGGATGTTGCTTGAAAATGTGAACTGCGCTTCTTTTAACGATATATATGACAAAAGAAAAGAACCTGCTCAATTTCATGAATCACTGTAATTTATTTCATTCTAACACAAAATATGTATAAGTGTATTCATTCAAATCATAAGGTAAAAGGTAGAAAATATAACAAAATTTTTTAATTTAAGAAAAACGGTAAAGTAACTATTCTTCATTTGCACATGAATTTTTGTCTTTCCAATTTATGTTGGAAATCCTTTTTTCCTAAATTATAACAAGAATTTTTTTGTTTTACTTTGAGATGATATTTCAAGAATTGGTAAAATAATAAACCAATTAAACATTATCTTAATCTACTCATATCCTTATTACCTATTATATGCAAGGATTCAAAATAAAAGGAAGAAACTTTCAGTTAGCGAATTTAGCTATATTCTCAAAACTCAGTTTCTTCGCTAAAGAACTTTTAAGCTTTTCAAGGGAGAAATTGATGTTTACCAAATTTGGTAAAAAAGTAATGGCACATTAAATAATTAATCGTTAAAAAAGAGCCGGTTTATCTATTTTCAAAACGCAATGTATCAACGAGGCCGCATCTTAGGAACCACTTTTCCAAGGTGAACAAATTTGTTCGGTAATAAAATACTTGTACCGAGTAACTGAGACGGGCACAAAGCAGCGATGCGAATTTCGCTGACTGATAGCACGAGGATCTCGCAATTGTTCAAGCACGATTAAGCGAGCATTCGGCTCGCGAGTCTTAAACGCAATACGCGGTTAACGATCGACAATGGTTGTGTTCCTTTATTCATAACGGCGGCCAAAGCGCGTTCCATTATGCGTTGGGCGCCGGTGAACTCGAGCAAGAGGAAACCAAGCGTGTCAGCAGGGACTCGCCTCATTTTACATCCCAATAAACCGGTATTAGCCGCTGCAATAAATACTCCTCGCGCATTGTTTGCGCCATTGGGACGGCCTCATCCGTTCGCCGATTATAGTCGACGTTGCAGGAGCAGCCGAGTGACCCGATGCGAGTCAGCCATTAATGCGGTTTTCATGGGTTGCTCGTGTTCGCTCTTTGGTTCGTTTAACAATTTATTAAAAACTAAACTGGTTTGCTTCTTGTGCAAAGCGAAAAACAAAAAAGGAGAAAAAAACTGCGAAATTTTCCCTCTCCACGTACACTCCATCATTCTCGTACATTCTTACAATGGATCGACAAACCATTAAGCTACTATCGATACAGCACGGATTGGTTATCCAACAGTTTAAACTTTTAATTCGAATCCAACAGAAGCTGGCAAGATCTTCTTGTGAACGTATGGGAGATCTAACCTATACCTAATTCGAGGTAGCATGCACACAGATATTTTAATATTAGAAATAAGAATAATACGGAGGAACGTTTCACTGCAGCTGGAGTCGCATATAGAGAGACATCGAGCATTTTGAACGATACACTGATCGATGATCGAGGCTGCATGTACTATTGGGAGACGGAATATTGAAAGACTACCCACAATCTAAATTATCACAACATGATTTATCATATTTATTTATTTATAAACGGATCGAAGCCGTTTATATGAAATGTATACAAAAGAAAAGAAAATGACATACAAATTAAACTTTACATAACAAAGAAGGGACGTATAAAATAATCCATTATACGAAAAAAAATAACATTAATCAAACTTACGCAACTGTCTTTTAAAGGTACGTAAAGATCCACAGAAAAAATCTATATGAATATAAAAACGATTGATTAGACTCTTTAATCCATATATAGATCTGGATGTCTGTGTCTAAAAATCAGCTCTTGATCTCAATGCACGTTTAAACACGTAGAGATTGATTTGCGTAAGAAGAGAGGAACAATCAATGTAACTATTAATTAAATTAAAACTAAAACTATGGTTAGCTATTCTTCCACGTGCTGACAACGTATCCGAATTGATCCTACGTAGTATATTAGTGTAATCATGATCAAAAATTGACATCGGATAGTTTACCTTATATGAGCAAAATCAGATAAATTTATGTTGGACCGTATCTAGTATGATTTCGTGATTGAAGGTTTTCAGATACCATATAATTGAAGCGTATTCTAATAGTGGACCAACAAGGGTAATATGTAGCAATCATATAGTATGGACTGAATGAAACTCAGAGAAAAAGCGTAGAATGAAACCAAAAGTATTTATTATATTATTAAAATTTGAAAAGATCTTCTTTTAACTCTAATTAGATAATTCTTAAAATATCTGAAATGTGGGAGTTAGACACATTTCACTTTACTATACTCTGCTAAATATGTTATCATATATATACATTTATTAATATTTCCATTGCTATTAAAGTATTCATATAAAAGTTTAAAACAAACAAAAAAATCACCATCTTCTATCCAATCACGAATTTCAGTCGAAGGTTGAGCAGCGCATCCTAAATATGTTATCCTATATAACAGAGATTTGATTTGCGTCAGTCTGAAAATTGCAAAAGAATCTTGCCGACTGCAATCGCGATCTTCTGTGCAATCGCAAATTCCAGTCGCAATTTCTTCTAAAACCAGAAAACGAATCGAACGAAAAACGCTGGATTCAGAGGACCAGCTCCAACAACTGCTGGATCGACCAGATTTGTTCGATCGCTCGCAAAAGAGAAGAGAGGCTGGGTGGAGGGAAGAAGAGAAAGCGAGAGCTTAGAAACGAGGAAGCATTCACCTGTTATCGTCGCTGGTAGGTTGCCTCAGCACTTCCGTTTGTTTTCCGAGTCATCCGGCCGACTTGTTTGACCGATTTAATCCGAGAGATCGGCCGGTAACTACGTTAGTTTTAACGAGCCACCATAAAGGAGGATCCAAATTTATAGAATGGACCGTAATGGCCGTCCACTTTCCAACTGCTATCTGGCCGCGGATCAGAATTCCCTCGGTTCGTCTGAATTCTCGGAGACCGTCCAGAATAGGATCCGCGGCTTTGAATGGAATATTAATAACTTCGGCCGGCACACAGGCGGCTGTGTAATCATTCATATTCCTCCATGTCCCTTTCTTTGTTTTCTCTTCTTAACAACTCGAGTACCAAGCGTATTTATGTATTTTTCCCATGCGTAGGGAAATTAAGAATAATTTTTGTTAGGAGGAATGACCATGATTAACAAATATCGCCACTTACCAAAGGCCAAGGGTGAGTGTTGAATATATTAACACTATTCCTATCGACACTTCACGTATACCTATTCCTATCGCGACATTCCCACGTAAGACAGACTACAAATTTTTCTCAGAAACTAAATAATGAAAAAAGAAGTGAATATTGAAAAATGTATTATAGGTTTATTTGAGAAAAATTTAAAGGCGGTTCGATTACGTTGTATGTGTGAAATTCTAATCCAAATTTTAAAAACGGTCATTTGACCGGTCGTGGTAGGAATAGTGTTAAAAGAGACAGCTAAATTTTAATCAAGGAGGGAGAGAAAAATTATATTATTTTTGTTTTTGGTTTAAAATTATAATTTAGTTGTTGACTGTGGCAACGATTGGCAGCGCTGAGGATGAAGTTTCCCTCATTTTGCGTTTGTTTTTTGTTTCTCTCTCGAACGTTCCTCTGTAGAGTGTAAGCCACGCGACCCAACTACTCTCTGCTACCACGTTTTTTGTATCGGCTCAATCATCATAAATTATAAAAAGCTAATTAAAAACTATAATATATCATTACATAGAATATGTATGTTGTTGTGTTTTAACAGAATAACATTATCGACCACAATAGTTAATTTATACGCAATCTGATGACAAGAAATGGGACTTTCTTTTGTTCCTTTTTTATTTTCTATTTCCTTACGCAGTTGGCTTATGTACGTTACAGAGTGGCTATCAGAGGGTATCACTAAAAGTTTTTCATTTATTGTATGATAAATCTTATCATACTGCAAGCAGCATACGCCGCATCCAAGTTATTTCCACTGCTTCTGGCATTCTCTAACGATTTTTAATAATTTTGGTTTTGTAGGCAATTTAAGAATGGTCCTGATGGCCCGGGTATTAACCGCTTCGCTCCCGCGGACGTGTTTTGTCGCGACGCCAATACCATTCATGTATTTCCACGGACGACATATCTCGCGTGTTTCAGTATTACATTAAGAGCTTTAATTCGAAAAAAATTTTAATTCCGGAAACGGATCAGACAAGAAAAATATTGCTTTCAGAATAATTGGCATCGTGGCTTACTCTCATGAATAGCTAAATAGAAACTAACTAGCTCAATAGAAAAGAAAGGTAATGGACAATAATTGGAGGAAAAACAAAAGTCGCGTGTTTACTCGTCCGTGGCAACGCATGAACGGTGTCGCGTTGCGACATAACACGTCTGTGGCATCATACAAGCGACATTACTTCGCGAGATGACTCGTCTGTGACCTGATACAAACAGTATCGGCGGCGCGACATAACACGTCCGCGGGAGCGAAGCGGTTAAACAACTGGTCCGAACAAGGACCAGGTGTATGAGGCTTACGGATCACTAGGTCATTTGTAAAAATAAAGGGTCGCATCGTAAACTTGGTCACCGAAGAAAAAGTGGGCAGCCGATATTCTAGGTTCAAAAGCACCGAAATTTACCCGGAGTGGGGACGTCGGAGGCGTGCATTTTTTTTAAGGGCCTGATTGACAAAGGCAGGAACCGTCTATCAGGCCGGAAACGAAATTAATAGGAAGCCTCGCGAGAAAAGAGTCTTAGAAAGAATTCCGAGACTAGCTTGAATAACCTTCAGTCATTCCCTACAGTTTAGATAAAATGACTCCCGAAATCAGTCAAATGTAACACCTTCGTTTATTATATTTTTCACATTATTGAGATAAAATTGTTGACCATCAATTATGTCAATTAATTCGAAAATTAATATTAAATCTACTGATGATTAAACTATACTTATTTACAATAAAGGAATAAATTTAAGAGTTACACGAAAAAGCTGCAAAATGTATGAGAAACAAAACTTTGTTCATACTTTTTATAGAAAATCATAGTAATTTTTTGAAGTTACATGCTACAAATTTTATATCCAACTGTATAACGGATTAGAAATTCATTCGAAGCCTCAAGCTATCAATCTCACTTTAGTTTATCACAAATTTCTAAGCCAAAGGTCATAGCGCAGAAGGTCGTTGAATTCGTCTTTTTAGCGACTACGTCATCATAGTGTTAAAATCAAAGTGACCTTAATTTTTTATAAAAAATTATTGGGAATGGGGTTTGATATTGCTAAATGAAATGAACTCTTATTTATGAAATAATACTTTGATAATTTATTAATACCACTTATATAGCACGAGGAAGGGCAGTTTTGACTGCACCTAGCGAGTTTTGTCACAAGACTAGCAGAACGCAGTGGTCGAAATTCTTACAACCCCGTTCAGGTCCTTCAACCCCTTTGTTCTGTTTCTCGATGTTTTCGAACTTTCTAAAATGTCAGATGTGGCTTAGTTTCTTGGAAGAAGCCCTTGAGAAAGTACGTTAAGAGAAGCTGGTTTATGGTTAATTTTTGCTTCGTAGTATTTCTGTATTCAATTTCCAACAACAATAACCATTTTTAATATTTTTTTTATTGTACTTTATAGCCGACAGAATATTAATTAATTAATTAATTAACCTTTGTTTGAAACATTTTTTCGTCACGGTATGGCAAATGCTTAAAAATCGTGCGAATAGTTACGCTATACATCCTGTATAACTATACTATTACGAAATAAAATTCCACAGATATTTTAGAAATGGAACGTTACGTTAACGTAGGATTGGTCCTCAGTGGGTTAACAAAGTCCTCGATTTAGGAGAAACGCGTGGGGCCGATCTTTTCACCATTGACATGTTGCAGCGATAAAACAGTGAACATCTCTCAGCTAGATCGGCCGACCGTATCGTCTGACCACGCGCTAGCCGTTACTACTGACGCGACCTTTCGGTTCGCGGCTTGCCGATAAAAATACTCCATAAAGTGTCTCCGTAACGGCCGTAACCACGTCGATTCAACGAACTGGCCAGATATCGTCAACGATATGTCTGCCATGCTCAGAATTATCGCAGCGATACATACGGTGACTGAAAAGTTTGTTATCCCCGACGTACAGCGACTGATACATTTGTTCATATCTTAATACATAATCTTATTACTTATCACACTTCAGTTTTCTTATTTTTTGTGCTTTTAACCCTTTACTGCATATGGGCCCATATATGGTATTGCAGTTTTGATTCAATTTTATTTCCAAATTAAATATGATAAAATCATAGACAATTTTTGCGTGTTTTATTATTGCTAAATATATATTTGACGGATTAAAATAGTTTGAATTATTTTATAATACTTAATTTGGAAATAAAATTGAATCAAAACTGCAATACCATATATGGGCTCATATGCGGTAAAGGGTTAAACTTTAAATCATCGAGTGTGGTATGGTACAACAATTAAAGTTATTGAATACCTGTTGGACACATTGGAAAAATCATTTACAGATTGTTGTATATATAATACAAGTCTTTTCAATTTAAGAGTAAATATTCGAGTAGATTCGGCAAATGTTACGAAAAATTGTTGTAAAATGATAATAAGCAGTATTCTAAGATAGAGCAAGACGAAAACTAATCGTAAGATAATTGTATCAAACATTAATTAATCGTTCGTATTTATTTACAAATTAACTTATAACCACGATTGATTATACCTATCGCACCTAGATTTTGCGCTTTTAAAATAAATATTTCGGCTGTAAGTTTCTGAAAATGAAATATATCAAAAACACGTGAACAAATTTGTGACTCGTGTTCGCTTACAATTAATATACAAAGTATAAATGAAGTAGGATTTTCCAATGTTTTTTATGTTTTGCACTGTGCAATGTTAATTGCTAGATATTATAAGGTGTTGCATTTATAGAACGAAGTAAACTTCGAATGACTTTAAAGAATTTAAGTACTACTATATTCTATATCAAGAAGATGAAAGAAACGTCCTTATATCTTGTACTTTTCTTTAGGAATTATTGCAAATGGTACCTGAATGAAGTATTTACTATATTCCGTCTATAATTTAACATGATTTTTAATATTCAATGTATCCTAGACTATATTTGATAGTCATCTTAATCTTCATCTTCAGTCTCGCACAAGTTACCAGCGTCTTAAATGTAAACACTATTTTCTGATTATATTAATTTATACTAATTCATATATTGTACATTGAAAGATTCTTCCGTTAAATGAATGTACATACATACATAATATTTAAGCACGTTTTCGATAAATATTACCTTCCATATATACAGAGTTTCAGTGCTTATTAATTACTGTATTCTACAGCTAGCAGGAATATTTGAGTAACGAAAAGCATTTAATCAATTTCGAAGTCATTATGGCTGCCGATATCAATATTTCTGCGGATAACATTTATAAAAGGAATAGCATAATATTTCATTAAGCTTTGTGCACGATATCAAACGTCTTTTATGAAAGAACACGCGAGACACTGTATGCAACTCGTTATGCATTCCCTTCCGCAGCGATATTGGGTCAGGCTGATAAACGTTCAGATCCCCTCGACAACGACGGTTTTATACCGCTGCTGGTATTATTGGCCAGCAGCTCGTTACGAAGCCGACGAAGAAACGTCCCCCCGTCGATCGTTTTTACTACTGCGAACAGCCGATTAACGATTTAGTTCGCGCCGATGCCGGGCGACCGAGTTATCGAGCAGCATGCATAAACGACGCGTGAATCGAGTTCACCGATATTTTACTGCGTTAACTGTTTTTACTTCGCTGCCCCCTTTTTCCCGTTTTTGCTCGCATTGGAAACGAAGAGAAGGTTCTTTTCTTGGTATTCGATTTCGTGTTTTAGATCAAACCTTCCCAACATTTCTCTAGGTTTCCGCCCCTTTTTGCAAATAAGCTGCATCCTGTTTCTATAAAAGGCATTTGCAATATAGCAAGGAAAACACATTAAAGATAGTTGCAGCAACGCCTCCCATATATGAACTAATAGAGAAATAAAGGAAAGGTTTCGATAAAAGAACTTTCAAATAATAGAACGATTACCTTTCGTATATTAAACTCTTTAAAATAAATAATTATTGTTAGGTGACATTATGTTTGAATAATTGAATAACTGGATGCAATGTTCAGATAATAGGAGGTCGGATAAGGGAGGTTATATTGCATTACAGCATAGTTGGGCAACATTTTTAGGAACAGTTATTGCAGAGAATGAGAGAAGTAGAGATAGTGATATGGATAAAGCTAGAGATAGGGATAGACATAGAGATAGAGATAGAGCTAGAGATATAGATAAAGACGGAAATATACATAGAGATAGACATAAAGATACAGATAGAAACGAAGATAGAGATAGAGATAGAGATAGAGACAGTCTGTAAGATTGAGACTTGTAGAAGGAGCGGTCTTTGCAAGCAGCCTTTCCACACTTCCACAGAATGCGACACTTCGTAATGGTGGTTAAAAAAAATAAAGAGAAGCTGGAAACCTGTTCTTTTTTTCTCGAAAGTTCGTCTTCCGAGATTTTAGGGAACCAGCAATAACGAAATGTTTTAATAACATTTTTATACCTGCCGCGCACGTGATTTTCAGATGTCGGATTATGGCGGTGACTCGCTCATATATTATCTTCGAGCCCGTGGGCCTCAACTACTCCTGCAATAAACCACGTTAAAAGCTTCCACAGTCCCAGAGTACTGTGTACTGTATGGAGCTAATAGGTCAGCGAGCGGGACGGTACAGGACCAAGAGGGGTAGCACTTTACTCGCATTATCTGATTGTGTTTGTCACACGGTGTCGTACGATTCGATTCATCGTTGTTTTCGTTTCGACCAATAAAGGAAATTAGTGTGCCTTATTTTGTATAATTGTGTTAAGAAAGGTAACTCTATAGAGGTTATGATCTATTAGACCTGTAAAGGGTTCTATACTTAGGTTCGCCAACTTATCAGCTCTCTACTATAGAGTTCAAGAGTTTGCAGTTGGATCTAATTGGCTGAAGCGGTCGGCTACCGCTCTACTCTTACATAGAGCGATCGTCCGTCACATGTACTATGCGTAAGAAGGCACAGTGTGCTTACATTCCCACTTTTGCTGTGGTCCGTTGACCCTCCTACGATCATAGGTATTGGTCGATATTAGTAGAAGACGATAACGAAGATCGACGGCAGTCAATTCGTGACTGACAATGAGTGAAACAGAGTATATACCGACAAAGAGCGAGTATTCTACCTCAGTCAGTCACATATCGATTGTTGTCGATCTTCGTCACCGTTTTCGGCCAATAGTGATCACTGCTTGTGATCGTAGGGAGGGTCAGCGGATCGCAACAGTCGTCGGAATACAAATACTCGGTGCGTTCTTCTCGCGGATGCACAGTACTTTCCTTATTGGCCGAAACGATCGCATCTACTAATCCGATACGCGACAAAGACGAGGAACGAGATCTATCGAAACTGAATGGGATAGAGTGATACAGACGAGATCCCATTGTGTCGAATTTAAAAACAAATAAAGTAGGAATAAGTGGAGCAAGCAGAAGACTAGTCTTGCCCTTGTTTCATCCTGCGAACAAACTCGTGAGCTCTGTACAATACCTCTTTATAATCGACAACACACGCACGTACCAGGGGTCTCACCTCTCAGCTAATATTCGCACTTGTGCCATATATGTATGTAGTGAATGAAATGCGTTCGTAGAAGAATGTGTGTGGAAGGAGAAGGAGTGCGTGTGTGTGAGTAATGCATGTGATCGGTGCGAGAGATTCGGTGATTATAATAAAACAAAAGCAGTCAACGTCCAACCTTCGTTGTGTTATCCCACATGTATACACATATTTGTTCGTGTATTTCCAAATCCTAAAAATCATTTTGTCATTTTTTGGGTTTCAAAACTTTAAATCATTCTCTTGATCTTAAATCTATTTAATACTTGTAAAACATTGAAAAAATTATTTGCAAATTTCAGTATTGATAGTAGAAGTCAAACTGTGGATAAATATTCAAATAAAATATCAAGATAGTTCTGAAAAAGTAAGGTGGCTATATCAAATACTAATTAACGAATAATCTAATTCTGATTACTGATCCTATTCATCTGAAAACTATACTATGTTATTTTTTTTAAATAAAATGCTATTTTTGCCCGAAATACGGCGTTTGTTAACTAATAACCTCAGCTAATTTATACACCTTATACCCCAGTTTTGAATTTTTAAATTAAAAAGTCAGCCGGTATTCAAAAAAAGAAAAGGTTCATTTAGAGTATATGAAGGAATTTGTGATGCACATTCGTCACTGTACATGCATATAACAATTATGATCGTAACGGCGAGGTGCAGCTTCCACGCAGGAACTTCTGGTTCAAAAACACCTCCCCCCTCTCTGCGTCCCTTGCGTCTCTGGAGCCAGGGCCGTGGAAACTTAGTAATTATTAGAATTATTACAGATCCAACCTCAACAGCCGGAAACTTTTTCCTCGCCCTAATTACGGCCTGGGAGCTCCGGCTAACGAAATTCCGCAAGCAGAATCCACTTAACTATTTAAAACCGGCGAATACAAAGCACCGTGTTTACTGCGCTCCCATGGCCGCGGCATGGGGCCATGTCGGCGAATTTTAAATTCAACGGAGTCATGGAAAGATATCCGGATCAGAAAGTTAGATAACGAGCATTTTTTGCTTATTTTCGTGAGAAATTCCGAACGGGAGTTGTGCGAACTACGACGCTAAAGACGGTTTCGAGATATCTTAACTGATAAAATCGAAGAATTAATATTTTCTGTTCACCTGTGACGAGAAGAAAGTTTTGAGACCTTATTATAAACACCAAAAATTTATTATAACTACAGCTGAGTATGGTACAAGGCCGTATAGGAAGTTGAACGAGATTAAAGAAAGAAATTGGCGACGCATATATCTACTACTCCAAAAACAAATATAACATAAGTGGATGATATTAATCCTGCTGCGTTCCTTGTTTTTCTTTCAGTTGTTTCTTAATTTTATTAAAACGAACTAATTTGCCTAAAAACGGCTCCACACTTTAAAATTGAATATTGCTTCGATATAAAATTGAAGGGATAGAGCAAGCTAAATGGAAACATGTATGGGACAAAAATGTTCAGAAGACCGCAGCAGGGTTAAATAAAGAAATAGGATCATATTAAGTCATATTCGGATGAATAGTTTACATATCAACCGATAACCTATAATTCATCTAACGAGACGAAATAGTAGATAAGGCAACAGCACATGGCTTGACGCATGAGTAGGACAGGATCAGCAGATAATTTTGTGTAGGTGTTCTAAAATACAAGCAAATAAGAAACTTAGAACGTACACTTTGAGAACTCACAGCAATATGATCTTTGCCCCAACACTTTCTCTAAAGGCCTCCTACCTTGTCTGATTTCAATGAAAAATAAGAAGAAAAGACTTTTCCTGTGACCATGGTATGCGCATTTGGAAACCATTAAGCTTCGCAATACCGTTGACATTCCGATAGCTCATATTTGCGGCCAGTAGATAGGTAGGACGGGAATTAAAATTCCGCCTCGGAATTTTAGAGAACCATCGGTAAAGAATCGCTATAAATTCGTCCCTGAGTAACGGCCGCTTAACTACTTCTACAACATCGATCACGTGAACTTTTCGTTTATTTCTTTTATCTCGTCTCGTTAAATGGAGTATAGACCGTTCGTACTAAATACTAGTGGAAAAATTTTTATTTGATCATATTTCCAATGAAAAGTGATAATTAATTACATACTATTACCGTACACTAAGAGCCAAAAGTTTCAGTAAAAATTAGTATGTCTTCAAGGAACACGGCAATTCAGTTTCAAATTAATAAGAAAAAGATTCAATAGATATAATTACAAACTAGAAAATGATCCCAAAGTTATGATCACTAATATGTGTAGTAAGTGTTTGATTCCGACCAGCTAGATTGCAAATTTATTTTGAAAACTAATTATTCTGAAGTTACTTGTTTTTTGTGCTTCATATCACCTAAACGTTATTTCTAATTCTTGGAACTTTCCGAATCCGTAGGAATACCGTTCATTGAGACATCATCCGATTCACAACTGTTTTCGTTGCTGTTAAACAGCTCATCATTGATAGTGTGGAACACTGTTTTTTGCTTTACGTATATCTTTGCATTTAATTAATGTATCAATGTCCAATGATCAAGTAAAAATGATAACTGTTTCGAGCAATACACGAAGGGTATGACATAGATATGTATATTTTGAATACTTGTTTCCTGTACATTCTTTATTGTTCGAACAATCTGATGTCCAAATAACAGGTGTTTGGAAAATCAAGATGCTACTACACTTGTGAAATAGAACCACTTAATTTTATCAAACTTATTCATAAATTGAATGAATAACGTAACCAATTTTCAGTGCAACAAGAATAATAGTTTCGCTTGAAAAAATTCTATTTTGGAAAGTGAACAGAATTTTTATATTTTTTTTTGTCATACTAATAATAATATTAAATTTTAACCCTTTTTTTATCTTTATCTCCTCGCATATGTTTTATAATACACATTTACAATAAAATCAAGAGATAATTCTATATAATTTAGAATACAATAGCTGTATTATTATGCTGCAACTAATTCAACTCAAAATTAGTGTCCATATTTTAAGGAAACTCACTAAAAAGTATCAATTATTAAAGCTGTTTGTAACATTCGTAAGAATCGGTGAACCGAGTTTCTAGGAAATTGCTATTACTAAAATCTGCCATGTTACTTTCAGCCTCCATTATAACCCTGCATTCATCAGTTTTAGTATTTGACTCCTATAACTATTTCCATATTCCCTACTTATTCGTACTGAAATCGGTATCCACATTTCGACGAAATATAGTGCATTAAAAAACCTCGCTGGTCAAGTGATAGTACGAGTGCCATTGACTTGAGTATGCATCAAGTACTGTAGATGTAACGTGAAAAATATCTGAACCCTTTATGAAAATTTAAATTTGAGAGATCGACAGTTATTATAATAAGTGTTTGTCTCGTACACTAAAGTTATCGATAATTAAAGTGTATTTGTCTATACCAATAAAATCAAATTGAAAGTTATATACAAAAATAGATGATACAAAACAAACATTTTTATTTATGCTTTTTATAAAAACTATAGTAAGTTTTCAAAAATGCACCAAAAATTTTCAAGAAAGAGTGAAAATTGGTCATTTTTATCACTTGGACGCTTTTAGTGTCAAGTGGAATTGAAACTACGTTGAGCATATTTAACCTGTCTTGACTACGCTGATAAATATGATGAATATATTTAAACAATTAAAGAGAAACAAAAGAAAGCTATTGTATTTATACAATCGTTAAAAAGAATTGTTACAGTTATTATTTGCATGATTTTTGAAGAGAAATATTTCATTCACAATGCTGACATTACGGAATATGCAATAGAAAAATATGAAATTAATGTACATACTTTTTGTAGTTATTTTGTAATAAAAGCATCCCCAGTTTTAAACTGAAGTATTAATAAATTAAATATGGCTATTGTAAAGATGTAAAACTGTTCAATAATAAGATACGCAGACTGTAAAGCTTGTTCGTTATTACTTTGATTACAAATGAAAAATGTAAATAATTATCTTAGTGTCGTAAATTAAAAGCTGCTGTTCAATAGTTATGTTCGCAATAATTATTATTTTTAATTAATCATTGTAACATAATCATTAGAACACATTTATTTATTATGACATAAATTCATTTCATAATTTCTTGTCTATTCCACTATCAGTGTATTGAAGTAAATCCATGAATAACTTCCTAAAGATACTCAAAGTCCTAATATTGCCTTTGTGAAATTTGATTCTACGCATCCACAATGGCTCGTCAAATCAATTCAATAATAATTTTTTTATTGTATTTTTCATAATCAGTAATTATAAACTACAATTAACCCCTCAGCATTTCGCAATTTTGATAAAATCCAATAAAAAAAGTCTATTTATTTTTTTTCATATATTAATTGAATATATCATTCTAAGGAAAAAAAAGTGAAAACTGAATGTAAACTGCTATTAAACATTTTCATCACTAAATTTGCTAATTATTAATTGACCTTCTCACTGTAACTTCGTTTCAACATTTTAAACTACCTGATAACAGAAAGTATATGTTCTTTCCATACTATGAAATAAGTATAATAAATGGCGTAAACAATCTCCCAGATCATATGCCTAAATACTTAAAGGGTAAATTCCAAATTTTAAAAATCTTAGAAAGGAGCATAGAAAACTCATCTAGGAAGCTTACAGTTAATTTTAATGAGAAATATAACTTATTTATTAGATCAGTTTTCAAATTATTGTACCAGCTGCTATAATGCAAATGCTTTATAACTCGTACATAAAACAAACCATCACCTCTTACGAACAATATTTAACTCCCATGAGCGAAACTTGCATAAGAAGGATACATCTTAAATTCGATCCCACCTCTAATCAACGAACGATCAGGAAACTGACACGAAAACTCTATCGTGAACCCTTCTATCCCCTGACGTCTATCACAAAAATCGCAAGCACCTTCTGGAACTCGAACCATCCACCATCAAGTCAACAACTATCAAAACAAGTGGCCCATATCAACGTTGCTGGTTGAACGCTATCACCTATTCCACAACTCATACGCTACCAGCGACGGCTGGCGAGGTACTGCAGACATTGCAAGGCTCGCCAGTTTTAAACCTCCCAGTGCCCACGCCTAGCTGGCCGCGCGCATGCGCCGTCCATCGGTCCGGCAGAACCGAAGGAGCACGAACCGCGCTGCTTCGGCGGAACCTGTCGACGCCGTCGATGGATACAAGCTTCCACCCTCTCCAGCGATGCCACCACCGTCGGTAATCAGGCTGGACTGCTCTGCCTCGTGCGCCGTGTGCCACGGCTCTACGCAACCGGCCTCTCGACTTTTGTTGTTGTTGTTGTTTGCAGCAGCTAAGAAAAGCGTAGTTTTGTCTGGGTCTATGGGCCTGATTTAGAATGTTCAGTGGAACAGTGAATAGGAGCCGGCCAGACGTCAGCTGATTTTTGGTTCATGTCCGAGGATTATTGATCCGAGTCCCCTCGGCGATTCAGTAAGCATAACACATCACGTATTTATTGTCTCCGCCGCTTTTTGGTTATTTGTCATTAAAGGGTTCTTAAGTGAAGGTACAGTGACTCGTATATTTGTTCCTGTATATTCAAACCCTAAGAATCATTTCATTTTTTGTATTTTGAAATTATACGTCACCCGGTATGTTACATCCTCTTGATCGTAAACCTATTTTTAATACTTGTATGACATATACAATTGTAACATTGATAATAGAAATCTAATTGTGGATAAATTCAAATAAAATGGGTAAGCGTTGGAAAAAATAATTGTGAAACGACAGTAAGTCTTATACTAAGATGGATCAAAGTAGTTCTAAAAGAGTATATCAAATTAATTAATAAATAATCTAACTCTCATAACTGTTCATATTCATTTGCAAACTACACCATGTTTTTTTAAAAATAAAATGCCATTTTTTTGCCTGAAACGTAATGGTATTCGTTAACTAATAACCTCAGCCAACTTATACCTTTTATACCCCGGTTTTGAACTTTTAAAATAAAAAATCTATCTGTTCACAAAAGGAAAAGAGGTTCGTATATATCATGTGAACAAATTTGTGAGTCACTGTATTTACATATCAGGTTGTAACACGTAAAATCCTCGTTTTATAAGGTAGAAGCGATAGGTTTACAGTTTTTATTATAGATTATTGTTAGTGGCCTCATGCATTCGTATGCATACGGTAATTCATGAAACTGATCAAATGAACTTTCCTTTATTATATTTTGTTCCTTTCATTCGAATGTAATTTTTACAAATGGCGTTTACTAATTAAACAAAAAAATCAAATTTATTAAAAACGTAGTAAAACAACGTTGCTGCTGAATCTCATAAAAATAGGTAGTTAAATTATTTAAGAACTAAAGTACTTGCTGTAGCGAAAGACACTAAGGCACATGTTTTTGAATGCAGCGAACTTAAAGAAATGGAATGTATTCAGATAACCGTTTTATGTGTTACGATCTAATACATGTTTATAAGAGATTGTACTTTTGTTTGTATTCTTGTTATCATAATTCGTGACTGAATGTGCATATTCAAAATATACAGGGTGTTCTACCTGAAAGAGATCACTTAATCGTTTCATCCAGTTCAGTACTCGTTCGGTAAATGCATACTGTGGTAGCTTCTTAGAAGACGGAATGAAAAACGTCGAAGTTCTAGAACATTTCTTGTATTCGCTCCTCGTTATTATTCAAATTGTAAACGAAATTAATAAAATGCTTTACCTCATGTTTTACATTTAATTAATATGTTATTGGTAGTTACAAATTACACTATTTGATTCAGAAGCTCAGTCTGTAAAAAAATAAAAGTATTAAATATTAAGTTCAATTTGATTAAAAAATATAGCTTATTCATTTAATCAATTTCCTGAATCACTGTATTTATTTTGTTATTATAACAAAGATGAACAGAAGATAGACATTAAATGAGACACCCTGTATATAAGAGCCGTGCACGTAGTCACCACGTAAACGTGTATCAAGGTTGTTTGGTTTGTTGTGCAGTCTAAATGTGCTGTGGATGTTATTACGTCTTTATTTCCAGTTTAATTACAACTGTTCAAAATGTTCATTCTTCAATAATATTTGAATCTTATTGGAACAAATGTAATTTGAACAGAAAATCATTTTTATTCCGAGCTTCGCACAATTAATGTTCTAGTCCTTGCAGATATACAGTAGATACATAAGTAAAAAATGTTTACTTGTGTTTCGTTTAATTAATAATATCTATAAAGTATTTAAAACTGGACCATTTTCCGTTATGTAGAAACAGTTCAGTTACCCGAGCAATTCTCTTATCCAAACAGTATGTATTATAATTAGTTTCGATAATCAAATTTCTATCGAGTAGAACAATTGAAATTATTCCAAGCGACAATGTCTGGGATTCTTCGGACATAAACGTTGCACTATTGAGTTTGCCACGATTGTTACACAGACATTAAACAGAAATCAAAACGAGTCTAAGAATTTTTAGAAAAAGTTATCTAGAATGTCAATCCTACAGTCAGTTGCAGGGGTCTCCATAAAATAGTACATTTTTAGGTATCAAATAGGAACCAAGAATATTATTTATTTTATGATATTATAATATTAAAATTGATCAAATTGTGAAAAAATGGTACCTAACGTTTCTTACATAAAGCATAAATAAATCGTAAGCACAAAATCACAAAATCTACTATATGTTTAATTTACCATGGGTGAACAATTATAGTGTTAGATTATAGCAATCATTAAAAATGTTCAAGATGCAATTCTTAACCCTTTACGCTCAAACGACTCTCAGTCGTCAAATGAAACCATCTTTAAAAATCTTCAAGCACGAAGTATAGAAGTGAAATGCATTAAAATTTTATCACATTAAAATTTATGTAAAATTGTAAGTATAGCTATTTAACTTCTTGCATTTGAAAATTTATGAAATTAACTAATTTATGAACCTCGCCTGTCGAGTGCAAAAGGCAAACAACTACAATCTAATTTCATTAACGATCAAGTTAATGAGAAACTTAAATTTAACTTGGAAGATGAAAGGTGATAAACTTCTGAACGATAGTATACTTTCACTCGAACTCTGCCCCGTAAAAAGATCTCTCCGTGAAAGGTCGCAGGATGTGGTCTTCTTCGTTTTATCGTGGCTTTCGGAACAACCGAAATATCCAATGAACTGTTCCGGATCGAGATTCGAAAGCAGCTCAAATAGAGGGTCGGTCTGCCTGGAAAAATGAAACTGTAAATATTTACTGACCTGCTTCAGAGAAACATGAATTTGAGGGAGAAAGAGTGAAACAGAGGAGAAGGGGCGAGCCGTCGCTTCTGGCACGCGATAACGTGACAAAATAAACGCTGCAAGCCATAAAAACATCCCTGCTCAACTTTTTATGAACTATTTTATCCCGGTGTTAAACCTAGAATTAGGAATGTTAATTAGACTTTTTTAATAATCGGATTTTCTGTTATATTCGTAGTACAGTGACTACAAAAAGTATTACAAATGAATTCTGTATTACAAATAAATTCATTTAATCGTAAAATTCTGATTCTAATGAAAATTTTTAATAAAATTTTATGAGTATGTAGAGCGCAATGGTACATGTATGAATTAATTCTTTTTTTATTGGAGTACCGTTTCAAGAAGATGAAATCAATGTTAAAAGCTTCAATGCCTTTTCTTTTGTTTTAAACATAATCTTTGTAATGATGCGTGATAAAGCGAAAGCTTTCAGATAAAAAATGTTTAATTTTTAATGCTTTATCACCCTGTTATAAGAAAAGATCCCAAAGAAACTTACATTCAAAGGATGAAGAATCGCTAAAACTTTAAGTTTGGAGGAATTCTCTCTTAGACTGTCACATAATGATTTAGAACTTAAAAGTTCTTTATTAACACTTTAATTGTGATTATCAAAACTGAGAATAATTATTTAAAAATTATATTTGCATTAAATTTTAGTAAATTTAGTCAAGCACTTTAGTTATTGACATTTTTTTAATAAATTTTAATTAGATAATATTCACCAAACAAAGAATTATATAAAACAAGGTAAAAGAAAAGTAGAGAGGATAAAAAAAGAAATTAAGTATTTAATGCTGGGAGGTTTTTAAATTTCCTTTTTTTTTGCACCAAACTATTTAAATATCCTCCTATACAGTCCTGGAAAAATGTAACTTATTGCATTTCTCACACGAACTTTATATACGCCAACCAAATTGCTCTTGAAATATTTGCATTAATAAATTGAAACGGGATAACTTGCACGTCAGAGCAATTTTGTTGGAAAATCGGGGAATGATATATCGCGTAAACGCTTTGCCGGTATTTCGTTCGTTACGTTTACAAAAACGTCCCCGAATGTATCGGCTCGATTTCGGGTGTTTTGCAATTTCGCATCACGGACCGCAATCCCTAGCCGCGTTCGTGTCAGAATGCAATTCCGCGGCGTATTTTTCTCGAACAGACGATAATACCCATATATTCCCCTGTCCGCGCTCGTTTTCCAGCAACAATTTTACGCCTATATTTCCGTCCCCGGTAAAGGATATACGGCGAAACTTTACAGTTATAACACTTTGTCTGAGCACGCCGTGAGTTATCGGTGTACAGTACCGTTCGAAAGTTTACAAGCACTTTTCGGATTTCTATCTGCAAAGAGCAATGTAAACGTAAAATAGGCTATTTAAATAACGCTAGAACTCTGCTCGAATTGGTGCAATAATCTGTACATCACAGATTACCAAATTCTATTAAATTTTAATATATGGTATTTTATGTAAAGTGGGCTATTTAATTATAGTAGAACTTCATTTATCCAAATTAATTTCATCATTGAATATCCTTCTAAACTGCTATTATCTAATTTCAGTATATGTGACGTACTACTTTCACGTTTTTCATGGAGAAAGAGTTAATTGTTTTCACTTTTAGTCTACTTAATGTGTATTTAATGTTCGATGCTTTAATGTAACTTGGATTTCTCGTTTATCAATTTTATTTATGAATGAAATTCTCATTGCTTTCAAGCGATTCTTTTGAAAGAGTGTCCTCGTCATTGATAATTAATCACGCTTACTTAATTCTAGAAATGCAGTAAATGATGAACTTACTTCCGAAACAAAAATACACGAACATTTAAAATTTTGGTCTTTTATAATTAAAACTGTAGAATACAACTTTACTGACAAAAACTTTTTCTTCTCCAAGGTCATAATATAATGTACATTGTTTCGTGCTTTATATTACGTTCCACGTCGTATTTTACATCCGGAGCGCAGTATATTATATCATAGGACGTCGCGCTAGTGGGAAAAGTACTTTGCACCGCATTTTGTTTTATCCTCATTTGATAATTAGCTTCGCGCGTAATTTAAATTTTTCCTTCCACCGCGGCGGTGCCGCGAAACACCTCCCCCTCCCTTTGCTGCTGTTGGTAGAATACAAAAACTTGATTAATGAATGTCATCAATATTGACGAAAAGTGCATCTTCACCTAGGTTCGTTATCTATGTCAAGAACAAGAATGTAGGAAGTTAAGCTAAATTAACTATTCCCACAAGAATATAAACTAACATAACCTCAATTAATATGTTAAAAGTTAAAAGTAGGGAGTTTTTATGTGTGATTTCTGCAAAAATATAAATCTTTCTGTCAAAGTAAGAACTATTTCGTTTGAACGAATACTCTTTTCACGTTGTGTACATAAGTTTAATTATTTCAATTTTATGAAAAATCATGAAATTGGAACAGTATAAAGGTGCAATTGACAACTTGCTATCTCACATTGCGTTATGAAAGGTGTTGGAAATAGTTTATGATGAAATAAATGCTCGTTTAATAATTTCTTATGCTTCATCAATTGCACTCGTGCGAGTTCTGTTGTTTACCAACCAACGCAACGATCAAAAAATGTTTGCAACTTCACTCGAGTTCTTAACATTTTAACTTCGACGCGATATTCGCTTGTCGCTCGCCGTGGCTGACTGTCGTATATTATTATGTTACTTAATCAAAATGTACATTTGCTATTTGCAACTGATATGTTACACTACGTTACACGAATCGATATATTCTACGTTAGATCAGTTTAATAAAGTTACAGTACGAAAAATTAAAAGGTTGTATATATACGCTTTTCAATTTTTCGAAACATTAAACTTTAGATATATACGATTTTTCAAAACATTAAACTTTTTGTCACGAATCCTTGATCATGAATCACGAAGCGCTTGAGCTATCAAACAACCAGATGTGACTGAAATTTTTGAATCGAAACTCTTACTTAAAGAATTATGCTTGGAATAAAAAGACAGATTGTAAGATTAATTTTTGCCACGCGATACAATACGTACTTATACCTCAACAAAGGGTTACCATAAAATGAATTGTTTCCGCTAGAATTTCCCACATACGTTTCGCAAGATGAATAATCCATGCGTGAATTCAGTCAGGCTCCCACTGTCTGGCACAGTGCAAAATGCTTGTGGTGTTCGGCAATAAAAAGGGAAAAAGGGAAAAAAACGGGTGGTGGGAGGAGAGAAGAAATGACAAAAACGGAAGGGAGTGCCTTTCGAGGGTGGGCAGAAGGAATAACATAAAAATGTTGGCGGCACTCCAAAGAGCTTGCCAACTCTCAAACGACTACTAAATCAAAATACCAACGAGCGCGGCGCAGCAGCTGAGTTAAATTTTATTTCAAATCCTTTTATCGCAAAACCTATTTCCCTGGAAAAATGTAAATCTTGGTTACCCGGCCCCACCCTTCGTTCACCCTCTCTCAAATCGCTCGTTTCTTCTTCCGTAACAGCACCCAGGGTGAAACTGTCATGTCACTGCGCTGTTCCTCTTATTATTCAGCCTCTTCTGCTTGCTGTGCGTGGTCGCGACGACTACCGTTTCGTCTACGGTTACCTAGATCAGAGCTTAAACTGTAGGTCACGACCCCAAGGGAAGTCTCGTAATAGATTTAAAGGGGTCGCGAAGACTTTTAATATTTATTTATAAGGAACTTGTAATGTTTATTCGTCAAATTTTCAAATATTAACCCTTTCGTTACGGCAGTCCGCTCCGCGGAGTGACGCCACTGTACCAGGCACCGCGCTGCGAAGTGTGTACATTGCATATCAGTGTTTAGTTATTTGAGAAGTTATTTACATATTTATAAATTTTGCTATTATTAGAAATAAAAATACAATTTACTATAGTTAACATTCGATACACTTGTCGTCACGTGGACGCTGATTATAGTCGACACCCGTACACACTGGTCGTCACGTGGATGCCGGATATATACGGCACCTGTAACGAAAGGGTTAATAAATAAAAGTAAATATGGAAACTATTTTGGTTTGTTGTTTGAAATAAATGAAACACGTGCGTGTAACACAGAAACGAATAAACAAAAGCGTCATCATAAATCTGAAAAAAGAATTAATATATCGGAATTAATCAGTTTTTTTAACTCTATTTGCAGTATTTACTCTCGTACTCCTTATTAGCAAATCTCGATCGCGACTGACTCTGCTGTGCGTAACGCCTGATAAACATGTGATACCTGCTTGAACTACTGCACTTACTCTTACTCTTATTTTCGTTACACGTAATGATCGCAAGATTTAAATACACGCGACCTACATGTTTGTAGACATTTTAAGGTGTCTAATTAAAGTTAGAAAAACAATGCAAATTATAATGTATAGAATACGGTAAATATGAATATTAAAAAAAAAAGGCTAAACAATTGTACTCAATTAGAGAAAATTTCGTTTTACCTATTTTATAAAACAGAATAAAATTAATAAAATAAAATAAAAGGGGTCGCAAACGAAAAAGTTTGAGAAGCTGTAGGTTTAGACCAGCCATACTCAACCTTCTTTCAGGGCATATGCTTGTTACGTTAAGCGGACTGCAACATAGTACAATATACCTCATAACATAATAATGTAAAAAATACAGCTCAAAATCTAAATATATTCGAGCGTTTATTTAAATATTCTGATTTACGATATTGAGATAAACTTAAAAAGTGCTAAGATAATGAGTACGAGTGTCTCGGTGGCTTATAAAAGATTGGAGAGCCGCGTATATCTCGCGGGCCGCAGGTTGAGTATGGCTGGTCCAGACCATCGTTTGTAGACAGGAACATATACTGGTAAACACTAGTTGCACTATTAAAACCCTTACAAGAAATCAGTACAACATCATACCAGTATAAGAAAATACTGATATGTTTTACCTATATTTACCGGTAATTTTCTCAGTTTTCTTATTTTGTTTCAATTTTCAAAATATTTTCAGACAGAGTTTTAAAGCCATTATTACTAGTATTATGTGTGGCTGCTTTAATTTTGTAATAAAAAAACACCGTCGCTTTCTTCTTTCCCATGAAAGAAGACACGGGATTTAGAGAAACATCTCGGCAGAACATCATGCGTTACGGAATCAATCAGTACCACCTTTACTTCAATGACCGAGAATCAAAACATTGTAGTATTTTTTATTCCTTTTAGCGGGGATTGTATGGTTCAACGATAAATCGATAGAGTATAAATAAATGAAGGTTCCGTCTGACACCCGACTTCAGTTCTCTTTTCCATTTGCTGAATCAAAGTATCGAAATAATACCGATATTCATTTCGGTTTTCTATATTATATCGGTATTATATTAGTTTCGGTTAAGTTTTGTAGACATAATTTTAAATAAACCGGTATTAAATAATACTGCTTAATACCTGTTTAATACTTAAACACTAGTACTTTCCAACTCTGCTTAAGAATGTAGAAAACCGTGTAGAACTTCGAGTATGCTAATATGTGTACCTTGAAAGATGCGAGACAGTATATTTTTAGTTAGAAACGTAAAAGGAGGCAATTGCTATCTTATATTTTTACTCTTTCTTTTACAACTTACCGAACGTTCTGTATGTCAGCTTCTCTTCTCGCGTATGTGCACGCATGCGGTCACGACCTATAGCATTGAGGGAAAAAATATTAGCTCTCCGCTGCAGCTTTGCTCTTTCGTTCGATACTATTCAGCGGCCCGTTTTCATTCATAGGGAAATTTTCTTTATTCCCGTCGTGAACGCCGGAAAAATTGTTCAACTTTAATACAAGCGACTCGGTCCAGCTCCTCTGAAAATGGGGAGGAAAAGAGAGAAGGAGAAACATTCAGCTCGTGCTATGTAAACATTCGTTTCCCTCTTCAAGAATTCCACTTTGTTTGCGTTGAATCTTTGATTTCTACCAGAGAACTGACAGCAGGCTTCCTATCCTCTTTTCATCTCTTTTTAGTTGGTTGGAGTAGAAACACATTTCGCCTTTAAATGCCAAAGACTACTGGTTCTCGATTTCAGTGCGTATTATTTCTGTTACCTGTTTACTATAGCCTATAGAGTGTTAAAAATGTTTCGGGTGAGTACAGTAGCGTAGAGGAAACATGTATTCATGAAGAGATTATCTTCTGTAAAATGCTCAATAGTTTGAAGTATATGAGTATTAATATACCTATTTATTACATAAACCATTAATTGTTACACGCGGTTTTGCTCGCATAACCTCTTTCTCATAGTCAAAACGTGTTCTTTTTCCTCATTCATCATCAATATACAGTGACTCCAAAATGTATTCGTACACTGTATTACAAGGAAGTTCACCTAATCCTGAAATTCTGATTTCAATGAAACTTTATGTGTGCACAGAGCATAGTGTGTCCTGCATGGAGCAATTTTTTTGACGGAAAAACATCTTTTAAGGGGGCTGATAACGAACCTCAAAGTTTCAATGATTGTTCACGCTTTGAATACAAGCTTTCCTGGGTTCTTTTTTTATGACAGAGCGATAGAGTATTAAAAATTAAACATTTTTTATTTGGAAGGTTTTGCTTCATCAAGTATCATTACAAAGGTATCTTTAAAAACTGAGAGAAAACTCAGAAACTTCAACTCTGGTTTCACCCCTTTAAAATGGTATTTAGATGAAAAGAACAGATTAATTCATACGTATACTGTTACGATCTACATACCCATAACGTTTTATCAAATATTTTTATTAAACTCAGAATTTCAGGGTTAAACGAATTTATTTGTGACATAGTGTACGAATACTTTCTGGAGCCACTGTACACTAGAAACGCCACTCCTTCCACGCATTTGAATCGCATCGTCATAAAATCATGTCACACGCAGATGGCTAACTCACTCGTTCATGTCTCATACCACTAAGCTCACACACACATACACACATTCATACAATAATGAAATCAACTGTCACAATAGGTACAGTATTGCTGCTATAAATGATCGAAAGCCACCTCGCGATAAATGTTTAAGCTTTATCCCCTTCATTAGAATGATCATCCTTGTAAAACATGAAGCAGCGGCACAAAACTCGGACGTTGAGTAACGTACCATGGTTCAGGTTCGAATATCTGCGCGAGATAATACTAAGGATAAAACACAACTTTTTTATTTTTACATCTTTTTGCATAAAAGTTGTTTTCATATAGTAATGCCATTTTTCTAATTAAACTGAGATTAAACACGATATAATTTGGATAACATTTATTCGTGTACGATAATGTAAATGAAAGAACAAATTACGTGTTGGAATTTCCTATGTACAAGTACATATTATCCACATTATACTCTGTTTGGTTTCATTTTAATTAGAAACATGTAATTGATATAGTGAACAAATTTTCATGCACAACAAACGGGAAATAAAAAAGTTTTAGCTTATTTTTAGTATTGTCTCACACGAATATTCGAACCATAGTTATTTTACACTACTTGTTTCTCTTCGTCTTTCTTTTTCTACGTTCGACTGACAATGAGTGGTAAAACACAAAAAAATATTTGTTAACAGAATAGTGTACGATTAGTATACGATTAGAACACTGTATGCCCCCTTAAATACCATGTACCTTTGGTTTGAAACATTTTTGGTACAACAAATTACTTGCGGGTTATTTAGGTCATCATGTTAGTAGACTCACCTTGTATAATCAAGCTTCTGAAAGTTAAATTACGTCTACCATAATTTTAGTGAAAAAGAGGTAATAATTGCTTTATGTACGTAATTACAAATGTAAATTTGGTGTGCTTATTAGAAACAAGAAGTTTGTGTACCCAAAGAAACTGATATCGATGTAAGGATAATGTTAGCGAACAAATTTGATGCAACAATTAGTCCCGCTTACTTCTGAACGCTTAAATTAGAAATTGCTAAAGCTGTACCGCATATTGCCTCATTAAAAAGTTCCGGCTTTCATCGTAAATCAATTACACTGCAAATTTGATAGCTTCGGAACGAGTTACAGCCGCCTTAAGCAAAACATCACACCCGAAGTAGTTTTATAACTTTCTCATTGTAAACTTGAATTAGTAGCGTGATCCATTTACAATCTTTCGTCAGAATCTTTAATAAAGGCTTGAATGAAACATCATTTGTTTAAATACTGCATCTCTTAATTATTTTTCTGATACATCTACAATACCAAACAGAAGCGAAATTCAAGAGTTTAGCAAAAATTCAAGAGAATAGAAAAAATATTGTTCGTTGAAACACTTGAAGAAGATTGTTTATTAGAGTGTTAGAATCAGTAGAATGGGATAGTTATACAACACTTTGCAAAGGTTTGAAATTACTTTGATAGAAAAAAGAAAAGAAAATAATGTGCACGAAATGTAGAGAATTTTACTAATCAATGTACTATGTATTTTTATACACTTTTGTGAAGTTCGTCCCAACAAAACGTACGCGATATACATAACCAGATTGCAAACTTTTATGCAAATTCATAGTTTGATAAACAAAGATAGAAAATTGGAATCTACGTAAAGATTTCTTTCACTGTGTGAATATCATATAGTAATGTATGCTTCACTTTGGATATTATCTATATTCATGTATGTTACGTGCATGCTGCACTTTTTGGCATGCCTTAATTTCTTATAAATGCACAAAAATCCGCAATCTACACATAAAATTCTAAGCAAAAGTAAACATTTCAAGTGAACAAATTAGTATTTAAGTTTCATCCCTTTCATTCTTCCAAACGCGAGAAATAACATAATATACACACAGTACGTAATAATATCCGTACTCAAGGACTACGTGTTATAAATGTAGTATTCCAGTACTATCGCCTTAAATGTTAAGCGTTCGGGACCGAAGAGAAACGTTTATCGAAAGACAACGCATTCTTTTGTTTTGCCGTTCAGTCGAATATAGAACCAGATATAAAAAGAAAGACGAAGAGAAGCTGAGAGTCGATCACGATCGTCGAGTAATCTAAAATAATACAGGTTCAAATATCCGCGTAAGACAATACTAAGTGTGGCGACCTTCCTGCCCTCGCCACTAGAAGGGATCAACCGACGACCTTTCTCGCAAGTGTTCGAGCCCGGCCACGGTTACTATATATACGAGTTCTGACGGGTCCTTTCCTATCTCTGTGTATCACAATGAAAGTTTTTTTGGAAATTTTTCTCTCCAAACCCCATCCATCGTTGAAGACAATAATCTCTGGCAACTTACAGCACAAATCTCATTTGGTCGGTGAGTCTCGCCTACAGACGGACACGACCCTTAACACTAGAACTACCAAACCAGTCAAAATGACCAGTTGGTGATTACTCATAGCAGCCTTATAAATTCACAGTTGTAAAGCTTCTAAAATTTACTATGATTTTCTACAAAAGATATGAATAAAGATTTGTTTTCTAAGCATTCAGTATTTTTTCATGTAATCGTCAATTTGATTTTTTCCATGCAAATAAGTACACTTTAATCGCCGGTAGTTCTAGTGTTAATCAATATAATAAATATTAAAAAAAAAACCTTTCCTATCCCTGTGTCTAAGCCTGGGGCCTGCTAGGTAAGCCTTACCGACGAGGCCACTATCAGGCCCCGGAAGAAACACAGCTTTCTATTCCTTTTCCTTCTTACTCCTTTCTATTTGCAGCAACCACACTAAGCACAAATCAAAGCTTTTTTATTTTTCGCTTATTTCGTATAAAAATGGTTCTCAGTGGAATTTATTAGTATAATTTTCCTGATCAAAATGAAACCAAATACGATATAATTTGAATAATATTTACTTGCACATAAAAAATTCCAATAGGTAATTCGTTGTTTCGTTTACATTATTGTACACGAATAAATGTTATTCATATTATGTCGTGTTTGGTCTCATTTTAGTCAGAAAAATGTAATTAATGTATTGAAAAAATTATGTATAAAGCAGAAAAGATAAGAAGCTTCACCTAATTCCTTAGTACTGTCTCACACGGATATCCGAATCTGAATTATGTTACAATACTCGGGGTTCGAATTTTGAGCTGCAGCTTCACGTGTTTCAATGGTGATGCTCCCAGTGAAGGGGATGAAACTTGAACATTTAATGCGATATGACTTTCGATCATGTACAGCAGGAATGTTTCCTTTCCATAAAGAGCGATACAAATTTTTGCTTATATTACTTTCCATAAGACTAGTTAAGTTTATAAAACTGGTAATGTACGGATCAAGATTTCACGATCTAATTAATAACCCTTGAATCAAATATTTTCCAAAAAAATGATTAAAGAATTACGCTAGCGGTAGCTGTTCCTGGATCCGTTATCGAAATAACTAAATCATTATTATAGTATGCGACCTAAGACTTTTGTGCGAGTGTAATGGTATTTAAACAAAAATTAAATTTTAATGACACGCTGGTGTCTTTTAAGCTAAATCACGCGCGCTTGCTGCTGAATGACGAGAGACAGAGCCTTTTGAATTCTCCGCTTTAACGAGAATTACAACGAGAACCGTGAGAGAGACCCGCTCCCGCTGTACTTTGACGACCTATTTTCTGCATCGCCGATTTCTGGTAACAAAGTGTGATAATTGAAGTACTTACGCGCTTATAATGAGAACAAGCTACACAGAAACAAAGTGTACGCGTTCCGTTTTTGAAGTTGTACCATCCTCCTTTCATTTCTTTCATAATATTTTTATGCTACAATTTTATCGAGGTTCGTTTGAATTTATGAGCTCTTTGAAACAAGTGGACGTTAAGTCATGTAGTTTATGAAAGAAAACATTTACAGTTTTGAGAGTTTTTAAATTACTGTTAATTGAAGGTGCATGCATTCGAGGAGACTGTCTAAAAAGTAAATTGAAATTATAGCACGCTGCAGGAATGACACACAATAACTATCACTTCGTACATCAGCTTACAAAGGAAGTGGCCTGGTTTAGACGAAGCATTCTGCATACGTATGTAAATCGTTAGGTACTGTGTTGAGATTGAAAACGATGAAATAATACCGGTTTATTTAAACAAAACATACAAATGGATACATTAAGAGACGATTAATAGCAATATTTTATCAAAGGCGGATTAAAATTTTCGCCTTAAAGTTATTATTTTCCGCATTTAACAATTAAATCTGTTCTAACTAAGTAATACACTGTTTTCTCGTCGTTATCGACTCTTTCTGTTTTATAATTTATTTGTTTCATAACACAATAGAAACTAAAAGTTGATATGACAATAATTATCGTAATAAAATTTGAAAATAACACGATTTCCTATAATGCGTAACGTATACTTAGCCTTACATACACATACTGTCTACTTACTGTTGAGTCTACTGTAAGTATATACACTTTACCGAATACATTAGAAAGAGTAGAAGAAACAAGACTCGAAAATTATCAAGAAACAAATATACACACTCACACACATAGTGACAAATAATTATAATTATAATTCCACACTCTAAGAAAAATAACAAGAATTATTTATAAAATGGGAAAATCATGGAATAGAACATAAAAAATATAGAATTATAGAATAATGACAGACTCTTTCCTGGACATCTTTCAGCTGCATATATAACACTTAATACACATCTTCTTCAGCATGAATTTTTATACTTTTTATATAATTTTATATAAAATTACTATATAATTAATTTACATAATAATATATAATTTTATATAAAATTATTCCTTTATCTTTACGAAATTATATAAATTAGTATCGAATGATTATTACATCAGCAAAGTCCTATTTCGTACGCGTCGTTGAAGCGCAATAAACCACTTGCTGTTTCGTGCCGTATACGCTGTTGAAGACAGAAGCTAGAAAGGACAGGACACCGAAGGCGTATAATTCTCCGATGTATACGAGATACTCGGGAATGCGACAAAGGACGACTTGGCAAGTTCCAAGGTAATGTTGACGCCTGCTAACGAGATCTTGGTCTCGTTTCCAACGCAACGACTGTTCTAATATTGCGCGTTTTGATAAGAAACAAACGCGCCAGCGAGCATAGAACTTCTTCAACTCACTGTTGTCTTGTACGTACCTATGTATAAGATTAACCTCGATATACATTGGCAATTAGACGTGTTTGAGGAATGTTTGTTCGGGCCGGAAACAGAACATTTTTTTGGGATACGGACGAGTTCCTAAAAAAGTTTAGATTTCCGAAAAGGCTGGAATTTCCGAAAATTCCGAGAATTCTGTAGTCGTTTTTATTCGTTTTAATGAATAAGAATAGGAAAAATTGAAAGAATCTTATCTTTCGCGAATTCTTTTCAAGAGTGTGATATAAGCAAACACGTGACTGCATATTTACACATAGTATACACTAGTATGCAGTATTGCTAAATAGTTTGAGAAACAGTAAGCGGGTTCTCGAAATTTTCTGAAAATCCGATTCCTTCGAGAATCCTAAGGAATCTTGAAACTTTTGAGAATTCCGTTAACTTTGGAATTTCCGAAATTTTCGGGAACCCGATTTTTGAAGTTCTTTGATGAAATTTTATGTAGTTAATCTTTTACTTTGCTTTATTCTAACTGATACGGTTTAAAATCTATTATATACATAGCAAATCACTAAATGTCGTTGTTCGTAATAATGAAACGTTCGCTCTCATGCTGTAACACGCAACCACACGCACACATACAGTGATTTATTGGCAGTTACTTTATAATATTTTCCCTAATATTAATGTACCACACTATAAACCACTCAATTACAGTCTTAAAAATAAGACTCATCTGCTTTTCGTTTTATGTGTCTTACAATTCGTTTCACAGAGAAAATAACGAATTATGGTTTGCGGTGTAAATTGTCATTGAAAGTGACCTGCAGTCAATATTAAGAGCCAAGTGCATTGAGTTAATAAAATTTATGTCACGTGGTGTGTTGCACTGAAAAGATTTACCAACTAAACATCGATGTATTTTATAATAAAAATGAAACAAGTGTGTAAAAAATACGAAACGTATCCTTGTGTTTTTAAGTATGGGTCCGTTTAAAATTAAACGTTTGAAATAAAAAGTTCTAAAAGTTTTCGTGTATTCATAGTAGACACAATTTAATTTTACAATTATATGAGGTATGTTTTATAATTACTACGAATATAATAAATTTTTACTCAGTTATATCTTGTTTCGCAGTATCGAACAAGAATGTTTAATTTTTAAGGTGCTAATTTATATGGCCGCCACTGTATATTGAAGACACACGTTTTACAATAATACACACAGACTCACTGTTGGACAGTCAAACTTATAGTTAAACCCTGAATTTCTAGACACTTATTAATTCGTTTAATAAAAGACTCATGAACGGATAATAAAGTTTAGAGTAAAAATTTGAGGATAACAATTTCGATCATTTATTATAATGTTCTTAAATGAAATAAAAAACATTCCAGAAGAACGTAACGTTGTCACTTTAATAAAAGAACAAAATTATCCTTGACATAGACATGAAAAATCAGCTAAATATGTTAAGAAATATTGAACTTACAAAAAGATATTTTAAATAAAAGTTGTGCATTTCTTCACGTGGAATATGATTCCGAAATAAAAAAAATAGATTTATGATAAATAAAAACAAGATGACGTATCGTTGAAGTAACCATAAAAACGCTCACGCATTAAAAAACTAGTAGTGGCATTTGATTCACCACTTGAAACACTAAGAGACATGTATCAGTTTGTTTTTTTTTTTAAGTCACACGCTTCGAGATTTTTGTATAATCTCAACTTAAATGTGACACCCTGTCTATTCTAAACTATTTTATTTTATTTAGTATTAAACCTGACATGTGAGAAAAAGACTAAAATTGTTTTCCGAAATTATTTCTACTCTTATATTTCTCAAATATCCTGAAAATAATGTCCTAACTCTTACACACACATCTACGTCTTTAAACTAGAAAAAAGGCTTGCTCCACATATTTTATACATTACTCGGTGAAAAATAATTAGCACAGAGTTGCCTCCGAATTATTTATTTAACTTATTTAGCCTTGTCTACTGTAGGTAAAAATAGTTCAGGAACAGCGCCGCATTCGGAAACAATTTCACCGACCTGGTTCGTGTTTGCTTGTCGAGGATTTCGCTTCTTGTGCCCTACCATGTACCACGCTCTCCCCTTTTCGGTCGAATTTGCATCCGTGTGGAAAGTTCTGGTCGATGGAAGCAGCTTCCGAACACAAATACTGTGAGTGCTCGTAGCACCCGCGGGAGAGTAGGCAGCGGCGAGTGGATACAAGCGATCTCGACACGGAAGAACGATGAATTTTTAATAAATTATTCATTAGAAGCTAGTCATGGGGCGAGGGCCGATCGAGCGTGTCCATTAACCGAATACAAAGACGTAGGGAGAGTAGCTCTGTGTATCTTCTTAATAGGAAAGATCGTTGAACGCCATGGGGATGAGTCGCGAGAAACTTCAGATGTTTGGGCCGAAGAATGTATCTTTTTTTCAAAATCACGCGACAGTGATTAACCTCTTATCGATGAACTAATATTTTTAATAGCTTGTGGGAAATAAATGTATTAGCATGAAAATAAAATAATTTATTTGCATGTGTAAATCTTTAAATACATTTTTAATGAGTTCTCGATGAATTGCTATTTTAAACAGTTAATGAAAAATAATATATTTAAAGTCGTATGTGTAACCACGAAAATAGAATACTTTATTTGCTTGTGTAAGTTTACAATATATATTTTCAATGAACTGATTTTTCAAGCGGTAAATGAAATATAACATATTTAAAGTCGTGTGTGTAACTATGGCAATAAAATAGTTTATCTGAATCTGCTTTACCGTGGCATTATGAAAACCCATATATTTTAATTTTCGTTATTTCGTCCCAAGCGCGTACATTATAAAATAATTTCATATACGTTTATGAGAAAGCCACATTCTTTCAATGTTGTTTAAAAAAATTGACAAAGGATTTATCATATGATAGATATAACATTTACTTGAAAACCTTTTTCCTATCTTGTACCTACAGTTTCTAAATTATAACAAGAATATTTGAGGATCAATTTCTATCCTTTAAAATGAATTTGAGCAAGCACATTGCGTGAAACATGTCTGTATCTACCCTGTATAACCCCGAAGTTTCGGAATTTTTTGAATTTAAGTGCTTTCTTTTGTCTTTTAAACGTAATTGTGTAATGGCACATTATAAAGCAAAACTAGAGAATTTAGTAACCAAAGCTAAAAGTATAGCTAAAATTTTGAGGGTGGTTTTCGTCATCACGCCTCTGCCCAGGAGATTTTCTATGAATAAAAGAATTGCTCTATATAAGATCTATTTTGCTCCACCTACACAAAAACTTTCATTGAAGTTAGAATTTCAACGTTAGGTGAATTTTCTTGTAATATGGTATACGAATACGTGTTTTGGAGCCACTTGGTCTTTTTTCCAGTGACATCTAATGGATAGTGGCTCGCATCCATGGAAATACCCAATATTCTTTAACAAATTTGTTGCCTTTTGTTATGTTTCAAATAGCTTATTGTGTATATATGTGAAATAAGATTTATACAAAAAAGAAACTCAACTGATCTGTAACTATTAATAAAGTGAAATTAATATAATTATTGATGCTAACGGATCTATTACATATAGTATATATAAAAGATCCGTTATTATATATATTTTATATATATATATAAAAATCACAGATCTTAATGTTATAAACATTAACACTTAGCTAACCAAATGGGGAGATCTTTCATTTCATTTCATTTCATTCCTCAACAAAGCGCTGCCGTAGATTTCATTTACTTCCGTTATTAGTTAGTCTTGAACTAGTGTTATTCACAATTTATTAAATACATTTTCTGCTTTTCTAAAGTACAATTTTTAATAAATTCAACACCAACTCAAGATTAACTAATAATAAAAGTAAATAGAATCAATGGCAGCGCTTTGTTGAGGAAAAAATAGAAGATCTAGATTCAATCGGCTAAGTGTTAATACAATATTCTACACTCGCACGTGCTCCATTTATTTCAATCTATATAATTATACTCTATAATACTCTATTTCTATATCAATATTCTCTTAATTACTTGGTAATGGTACTTGATGAAGCAAAACCTTTAAAATAGAAAATGTATAATTTTTAATACTCTATCGTTCTGTCATAAAAAAGAATCCAGAAAAGCTTGTATTCAAAGCGTGAACAATCATTGAAACTTTGAGGTTCGTTATCAGCCCCCTTAAAAGATATTTTGCCGCGAAAAAAATTGCTCCATGCAGGACACACTATGCACTGTACACATATAAAGTTTCAATGAAATCAGAATTTCAAGGTTAGGTGAACTTCCTTGTAATACAGTGTGCGAATACTTTTTGGAGTTACTGTATATAACTTTCTATCTGATCCGTCAAAGGATCGACTCACTCTCGTCTCCAGGCTCACTCTGCAATGCTGTCCACGTAACACGTAAGATGTACCACTTGCGAAATTGGTAACACTGTTGGCTCAAAACTTTTGCACGACACTGTACATGTGATCTGGCAAACCAATATCGTGTTCGAAATGAAAAATTGGCGCAGACAAGAGTCCCGGACTTAAACCGCGAGCCTGTTTCCCTGGGCCGAGTCTTCGATTGTGTTTCTCATTGGCTCGCTCTGAAATTACGCGGAATTGGACATCGCCGAGAGGATTATCGGCGGGCTGAACGGTCCTTTAGTTAATCCGTTTGAAGGAAGACGTCGATATTCCGCCGGTGGCTTGTTTACCTCCTTAGAGTCTGAGTCCTGTTCTGCCCGTAATTTTTCCGAGAATCTTATTGGCCGGATATAGATCCGAGTAATACGGATTCGGGTATAAACCGAGTTAATAAATAACAGCGGGGGGCGATCCTTCATCGATCTCGTTTCAGATCAATGTGCTGTATCATTGTCTGATTTGTCTGGTCCTAGATTCTGTCTGGAAATGATCCCTCGAAACGGTTCTTTCTGCTTCTTCATCGGTTTCGTTTCATTTCGCTCAGAGTCGGAATGCTTATACACTGAAGTCGGATGATCTGTCAGTTAGTTTAATTGTTGTAATTTAATTATTATTAATGGAAGTGAGATGATAAGAATGTATGAATACACTATATACGGTAACAATAACTGTGATATATTGGAAATGGGGTTTAAGATTACTAAATAAAATAAGCCCTTATTTAAAATACTTTATTCTTTATTATATAACACAAGGAAGGTGCAACTTTGACAGAACTTCACTAGCTTTGTCATGAGACAGGCAAACGCAGTGGTTGAAATTCCTACGACTCCGTCCTTTAACTCCTTTGCTCTGTATCTTAACGTTTCTTTATTTCCTAAATTGTCAGATGTGGCTTGGGTTCTTGGAAGAAACCCTTCAGAAAGATTTTAATTTTTGTTTCGTAATACTTCTGTATTCAAATTCTAACATGATATATTATAAAATTGTGTGTATACAAGTGTGATATAATTTCGTCTGACAACAAATGTTAGCCTTGCGCCATCGATCATGAGACAGATCGTCCTCTGTTGTTGACAAATCAATATTTGTCTAGATACGTCTTCCGACATGTGTCGTCGCTGTTCTTAAGAGTACTTGTCTTGATATTCTCAACATTAATCACTGTAACTATAAAAACATCCCTTTCTCTGCTCATTTTATAATTCAGGCATTGGATGAAAAATGGCATATATGTCAAAATGCCATTTCGGGAAAATCAATTCCAAAATTTTTATTACAGTATTGTTTAATGAGAAGTAATGCAATAATAAAGATCTATGGATATAGTAATGCGTTCTTAAACACCCTGTAAACAAATGTAATAATTCGACGATGATACGTGTCTTTTTTACAATGCTTAAGAAACTGATTTATATGTCCTTTTTTCACACGTGAGATAAAATCATAAGAAAGTCGTATTTTTTGTTTACTAAATTTATTTATCAATTTATTACATATTCTTTTATGCATCGCTTTGAAAAAGAAACGAAATTAACTACAACAGTCTCTTTCAATATAGAACGCCCGACACATGACTGCTGACTGAGTGACTAATTCACGAATTATATTGCCACTCGAGTCAAAGATAAATAAATTCCTTAGTATTTATACCTGACATACAGTAGCTCTAAAAAGTATTCCTACACTGCGTTACAAATAAATTCATTTAACCTTAAAGTTCTGATTTCAATGAAAGTTTTTAATAAAATTTTGCAAATATGTGGAACGTAATGGTATATGTATGAATTAATTTTTTCTTTTATCGAAATACTACCTTAAAAAAGTGAAAACAACGTTAATAGTTTCAATGCTTTTTCTCGAATTTTAAACATAACATTGTAATGGTGTGTGATAAAGCAAAACCTTACGGATAAAAAATGTTGAATTTTTAATGTTCTATCACCTAGTCATAAAAAAAGATTCCAGAGGAGCTTGTATTCAAAGTATGAAGAATCGCTAAAACTTTGAGGGTAACTTTCAACCCCTCAAAAAGAATTCCTGTCGAGAAAAAAGATTGCTCCATGTATAACCCATTGTGCTCTGAATACATAGAAACTTTCATTGAAATCAGAATTTTAGGATTAAGTGTATTTCCTTGTAATATAGTGTACGAATATTTTTTAGAGCCACTGTATATCTAAGTCAATACAGAGTCAATCTGTATAGATTTACAGAAAAACAACACATAAGAAATGTTCCTTTCTTCCATCAAATTTCTAAATTACTAGGAATCACCTTGTAATTTATATATAAGATTCATCTAAGGCAACATATTTAATATAGATCATTTATGAAAAAAGGCACGTTGGCCGTTGTGCCCTTTTTCCATCAAATGCCTGAATTAGTATTCAGCGTGAGATTTTTCAATTCTTGGATAGCTCGGCTTCGTCAATGAGTTTGTTATCATGACAGCATAATCTTGAAAGTCTTTTTCTTCTAATTAATTAAACGCACATTGATGTTCAAAAATGTGAACCATTTATAGGAAGTTAAATTTGAACCTAAAGTAAAATTGGAGTTCTAAGTTGAATGTGAAGTTAAACAATTATTATTTGAGGAATTTTTCAGAAAATATTTATTCAAACCCAAAATAAGATAGTAAGCTATCTCATTTAGAATCAAATGGTAGTATAATTCAGAAAAGGTCGTTCCGTTATTTAAATAAATTAATACAATTATTTTAAGATTATATATTATTGAAATCGAAATAAATAATTTGAATATTTTATGCATGATACATTATCTGAATAACCATTTCCACAATGTCTTATTTGAATTCGTTATAAAATGCACAATTCAAAGTAACCGTTGATGGAAAACAGGCTCAGTGCAGAAAAGAAACACAATTGATCCAAAAATATTCAGCCGCCTCACGTATTAAGTGAACTTTGTGTAAAATTATTGGTTTGCAAGCACGTGACTTAAACAATTACAAAATCATTGCACGACGTAGTAAAACAAGCTAATGAATATTCATTAAAAATAAATTTTGTTTCGATGCTGTACTTGCGAAACTGCAGTTTTACATGAATTCGCTTGACAGGAAAAGTAGCGAAATACATTTTGGGACCAACTGTAGATTCGTATGCGATTAAGCGTTGGATTGGACAAAGCAGCGGAGACAAACGGGGAGAAAAGGAAAATTGGTGCAGAGCGACGATCAAGAACGACACGATTACACGATGCTGGCTGATAGATGGGGGCTCAAAGAGGGTGAAGAAGAAAGAACCAGGGTAGCACTGGAAAGAGGCGCGGGCGGGGCTCGAGGCGTAGGAATAAGAAAGAAAATGGTTAAAGCTGAGAGATTAACCATGGGGGAGGGGGACGAACAAAGAGAGATAAGATTGATGCAGCCGAGTAAATTGAACGCGCCAAGTGACGACACTGCGACAAAGCTCGCAAATAATTCTCACTGGAATCGTAATTTGTTTCTGTTAATAAAAAAATGTTTTAAAAAAGCTTACGGACGAGATATAACTAAACTTTGTTTAAATTATTATGTAGAATTTATTTGTGGGTCAGGCTTATAGTAAGAGAATTAATTTATTAGAAGCTTGAATGTACTTATAATTGTCCCATCGTTGATTACAAAACCGGTAAATCGTCGAACGTAAAATCGTAGATTGTTAAATTGTCGAATGTCGCTCGCATGTACCTCCTTTTATATGCATTAGGATAGGTGATGGGGTTTACCAACATCGAATGTTCGAGAAGGCCTCCTTTTTACGCATTAGAATAAACCGCCATCGAACATTCGAGAAGGCCCTTTCCGCGCATCTGCGCTACACGTTAACATCGACATTCGAGAAAAACAAATGGCCAACGTCACACACACACACACACACACACGCGCGCGCGCACACACACACACACACACACACACACACACACACACATCCCTATCCATTCTTTCACTCGCGCATTCGGCACCTTTACATAAGAAATACTAAAATTTTAAAATATTACAATTAGAAATTTGGCACCCCTACAATTATTAACCCTTTGAGTGTCAAAGATGTATATAAATGTTTTCACAAGTCTACCAATATATACGAAAACCGTAAATATACGTCCCCACGTATCCATCAATATATGTATATGAAAGCCGTAAATTTACGCTCTGCATTTTTTTACTATATAACATCTTTTACTGTTTTATCGATTGATTTAACATGGAATATAACATGTTAACCCTTTGACTGCTAAAGACGTAAATATACGCCTTCACAAGTCCATCAATATATACGAAAGGCGTAAATATACGTCCTCTGTATTTCTTTACTGTAACACCTTTATTACTGTTTTACTGATTAATTCAATATAGAATTTATTGTCCTATGTAACATAGCAACTAAATATGCCATTATTACTTTGTCATTATTATTTTTAATCCCTAAGAATGGTATCAAACTTCTGGGTACTGTTTTGGTCACTAGTCAGTGGACAACCAGTTGTAGCGACTGACATACGAAAAACGCGGCGTCCATATTGATGGATTCGTCCGAGAGCACGCCGCAGTCAAAGGGTTAAGATGAAATAAATTAAAAAAAAATATTATCTTTGGTTTTCACGTAACATCGCACATCACATTACTCGCTTTCCAATATTCCGAATTTAGGCAGAGACAACGTATACATATGATTTCATATCTTTAAAGAAATTTCATCGACAAAACACATTGTTCCATGTATAATACATTATATTCTGCATGCATACAAACTTTCTTTTCAATCAAGAGTTTTGAATTAAATAAACTTTCTTTAGAAGTTACGAATATTTCTATGACTCATTGTAAGCATTACTTTGGTAAACCATTTAATATGCTTGATCTTCATTAACTGATAGATATATGCAATAAAAAAAAAAAAAATTTATAATAATTTTAAGAAAACTTACACTAACGATAAAATCACAAATTATCAAATGTGATAAGAAGATTCAATCTCCTGTATTCTTTAAAACATTCAAGCATTTTGTATTACGTATTCCAACATTTACATAATTTGTACCTAGAGAGCATATTTTAATTAAACCAAAAATATAGTGAAGAAAAGTATTTGATTAGCTTCACGAGTCACGCAGCACATTAATGAAAATGGAAACTGATAAACTTATTCACATTAGATCACAGTTTTAGCTGCAGTAAAATTGGAGGATTAACGTGAAATACTTTCTCAATTTAAAATACAGCTCTCTGATATAATTATTAGATCCTTTTGCAATATGAGATACAGTTGTTTGGTATAAAGGGATAAGAAAGAGCGAATAATGTTAAAAGTAGAAACGATTTTTACGATGCGCCCAGATTCAATGAAATAGCCGAAACCGGAAGTTTTAGAGGTGCTAGTCGTAAAGATTCAACGACTTCAAGTGAGTTGGTCAGGATTCAGTGTTCCTAAAATGTGTTCTTTTACTTTGCAAACTGCCAAATAAAAAGAAACAGAAAGAAAGGGAGATGGAGAGAGAGGAGGGGACGTGAAGTTCGGTCGTACAATAAATTCTTTCGAGACGAAAAAGATTTATGTGACTTGAAAGCTTAAAAACTAATGGACTTACACTGTTTCTTGAGCACGCTAAAATAAACGCCCATAGTTGAAGTGTTACGAGTTACTGATGGTCACAGAATTTGGAAATCGCTGTTTAGTCTAACATAAATATAAGAAATTATTTCCACAAGAGTAAACGCGTTTGAATTTCGATTTTTTATATTCTCTTCTTACCTGAGTGTTGTAGTAAATGAACGATCGGAAAGATTGATAAACGCATACATGCGTTCATCATCTATCTGAGTAGATTTCGTCAGAAATCAACATCGCTATAAAATTATTAACCCATTGACTGCTATGGACACATATATGTATTCGGTGAGAACTATGGACACACATCTGCGTTTGCTAATTGATTCTATCTTACGCACCCAACATATGTTCCAATGATTAGTGTTTGAGATGGACACATCCTTGGTTACATAATAACGGGAAAAAGTGATATATTTCATTTTGGAATAAATAAAGCGATGAATTTTTGTTGTAGATATGGATAAAGAATAGAAGCAGCACTCTAGTTTTACCAAACGTTTTTATTATTAAATGATTAGCCTCGTGTATCGAGATACGTGTTATTTTCGGGGTCTGTTCGATAGAGAGGAAGCGTTACGATGTATTTGGTAATGAGCCATACTTAACAGGTGCATTTACATACATACGTTTATATCTAAACTAGAAAAGTTTGACAATAATGTTATATCTGGTAATGTAAAATGTTACGAATTGTAACTTCAGAGTTGTAATACAAAGAATTAAAATAGTAACTCAATTGTACACTGTGTAATCGATCGGTACCTCGACAGATCCAGCTTACTCGAAATAGTATGTAATCAATCCGTCTTTAGCGATCGAAACTTCAACGCTTTAGAATATTCCGCAGTTAAAGGGGTCTCCCAGAAGCACAGCTTCGATCTCTCCCTTCTTCAGCCTTCGCCGGAAGCTCTAATCAAAACGCTATAAGGAAGTGCGTTAAAATCAAACCGATGTCAGCAACATCTTGCTCCGCCCCCGTTTCCTCGCGATTTCTCGTCGCAGGACCGCGACAGGAGGAAGTTTACGAATGATTCCGTGCGAGATACCGAGAGGAGGAGAGGAGAACGCGAGAGGGTTGCTTTAAAGCGAAAAATAAGGGCGACTCGACTGCTTATCTAGATAGGCCGCCATTCGGTCTCGACGTAAAGAACGGGGAAACGGCGCCGACAAAAATTCACGAGCACGGAACACAGCCTGAGAGTCGATGGGAAAAAAGACGGAAGCAGAGATAACTACTGTATTAAGATTCGTAATCTAAATGAACGCCCGTTCCGGTTTATCCAGCCGTAGCTGCTTCGTTTAAACGACTTAACGACGATTTTCGGAACGATCGTGGCAACCGGAAGCTGTGCCCTCGGATTGAATCGAGCAAGAGCCACCGCCAGTGTTCTGGGACGGGAATCTAAACAAGCTCTTGTATTGGATACATAGAGTTATATATTTCAGTAGACTCTCGATTATCCGGTCCTACTCCAACCGGCCTCTCATTTAACAGACCACATTTTTGTTCACACGAAAACAATTGATCAAATTAGTAAAGCATCGATTATTAACTTTAGTCCGGCTAAATGCACTTTTTATCATATTGGTTATTGCTTCAGTCATTGTCTTTCTCTTGGTAATTTTATTTTCTATTCATACTAAATTTTTGAACAATAGATTTCGTATACTTTTATAGAGAATAATCCCATATTGTGAGAAGTTTTGTGCATATTTTCCTATTAACCGGTTAATCTTTTATCCGGCTAATAGACCGACCCTATAGGGGTCAATTAAACAGTCTACTGTATGTAAAAGATCTAAGCTTCGTGAGGAAATTATTCGTTATGTAGTTCCGAAAAGTGCGTTTTAACTCTCATGGCCTCTGTTTAATTAAAAACCGAAATGTTCATGTAATATGGCAAAGGGTTTAAGAACCTAAACGGAGTCGCAAGCAATGTTGAACTGTTGCAACAGTCAGTTACAATATAGAGCTCGTAGTGTTAACTATTAGTAAAATAATAAAGTTCTTTTACTTTAATATACCGCATTTTTATGTGTTTATCAGCTAATTTTCGTGAACGATCTTCAAAGTAGTGCGAATAGTATGATCCTGCTAACTTGGTTGAGCTCCATTGCACAGAATTTCTAGAGTGCTGTCAATGAAGCGTAATGATTAATCATCGAACGGCAGAATCGGGGTCCATCATGACCCAGTCATAATTGTTTTGTATCATTTGGCGCAAACATTTGTATAACATTGATTCATTCATATCGACATAGTCATTTGCATGTAAATTTGATATTGTATTTGATACCGAAGAAAATTTTAAAGATAGACTAAATAACCATCTAAATCATTTAGCGACCAATTTATATAAGACAATAATATCCAAACGACTTTTTACCGGAAGAATAACCAAACTAACAATAAACCAAAATTAGATACATTCCACTAGGAACGTATAATTAAATTAAATTAAATTAAACGTTAAAGAAATTTACCAAATGTTCATTGCAATAAATTGTAAATTTAAAGTGGAGTTATACAAGAAAAAACTTTTTGCATTCGATCGCTGAAACTGTCTCGAAAGTATCCACCGTTCGTAAATTAACCCGTTAATTCCATAGTATCAAATCGATTCTCACAAATTACCGAATCGATTTTTATGAAGTGCGACTAAACGTCGTGAACGACAAAAGGAGAAAAAATACTTTGTGTCCGGTTGGTCGGATGTTCACGCGCAAAAGTAAACGACGCCGCATCGATAAAAGTGTCCCGAGATCGGTGGAAGTTGCTTTTATTACGACGACGTTATTTTTCTATTGCTATTGAAATAGGCTCTCGGGAAAAGATGCTGATGTCCTCGTAGCGGCAAACGATAAAAATCTCTGAAGTCGCTTTTACCCGCGTAATGGCGGACGTACATACGCTTTTTATGCCACGCGCTGCGGAAACGACCGATTATGTACCGCTAGTTCTCGTGCCCAGAGCTTTCCGTTCGCACGGTCTTCGATATAAGGGGTGTTTTAATAAAACCTCTTGTGTTCCGTTCAGCTTAATTTATTCCACTTACTCAGAAATGCATTACACGAGTTCGTAGGTATTTCAGTAGGGTATCCTTTTCTAAGAGTTTTCCCTATTATTGTAAGCAGGAATCTGAGATTTCGGGAGAAACGATGCGAAAAATATAGATTTTGAAATAGGAAACGTGATTGCCATTTAGATTAATTCAGTCGAGCGTCTTTAAAATTAGCCATAACAGTGTAATAAATAAAAATGAGACGGGTACTATTGAGAGATGAAGAGTAGAAGCGTTAAACACAAATTAAACGACACAACAAACAAGGAAAATAGATAATTTTCTCCACTTTTTAGGTTCACAGCGATCGATGTGCATAGTGGTAGAATTTCTATTTTTAAATAATCACAATGATAATTAAGATTTTAAATATATGTCTACGACAGTGTCATTCGCTATTGCTGTATCTCACTCTATCATGTTTTGTTTCGTTTGCGTTGACAGTCCTGACAGAACACGTGATCGACTTATCTAATAATTACCAAGAATCTAAAAAGTGGAAAGGATTAGGTGAAACGCTCGACCTATTCTCCTAACCCTTCGCGTCGTTTAGTTCATCGGGTTAGTGTTTCAACGTTTCGTTTCTCAATTGCAAGACGCTGTGTGTGTGTATGTGTGTGTGTTAGAAGGTAACTAGGGAAAGGAATATGGGTCTGATTCGTTCTTGTTTCTATAAGCCCACCTTTCTTAACGCTGCTACAAAAATATAACATGTGTATTTTCACTATTGACCAAAAAGATGACATCGATAAATCGGATCGGATGTCAACGCGCAATGTAAAGAATTGGACAGAGAGAGTGAAGTATCCTTCTTACCTCTATGCCGTCACGCTAGCCAACTTGCCAGCATCCTACAGCAGTAGGGTGAAAGGTCCGATTATTCTTACCTACCTACTTCTGACTATCGCTCTAAACTGTTCTTCTTTACAAATATAATTCATAGGATAGAAAATGCAGTACTTAATTTGTTTTTAGTCATCTTATACAGGGTGTCCCAGGTTTTAATGTTCAAACTTTGTTAGTGTATTCTATGGCACAGAATAAGAAAAAAATATTATTTAAACATAGGTCATACAGAGCTTTATTAAGAAGTTATAACAAAAATTCAATGTAGTAGCACGGAAAGAATTCTGCAAATATCTCGGAAACTAAGGCCGAGCGACGGTTATATGTATAGGAAAAAGTTGTTCAAAATACTCTCTTCTATAACATATTTCAGAATCATTAAAATCGGAGTTGAGGCCCCTAAAGTAAATAATTACCTATTTCTTAGTGTTTAAACGTGTCCGCTTGAATCTATTCACACGCTAGTCCTCGTTGTGATCCTCCCAAGCTATTATTGGCGAAAATTCGTTTCAATGTTTGGTGATCTCAGATAGTAAACATAGTTTACATAAACACACTGAAAAACACAATAGTGTTGATCTATCGAAGCCAATGCTCGCAGTAACAGCAAGTTGATTACTATTCCTATTCTGAATTTTTATTATAACTTCTTAATAAAGCTCTATATAACCTATGGTTACATAATATTTTTTTCTTACTTTGTGCCATAGAATACGCTGACAAAGTTTGAACATTAAAACCTGGAACACCCTGTATAATGCGATAAACATTTTATAGATTTGTATTTAACAAAATAGGTTTTCCCAGTTACAGAAACTTTTTTCTTTATTTATCTTTTCTGCTACGATGCTTTCCATACCATAAATACACACTGCATGATGATTTATTATGGGATGTGTAAATTAAAATGTAAGTGATTTTATAGTTTTAGATGCATGTATGTGATTTTTCGTAACCAAAAAGTTACACACATTCAATAATAACGGGTAAAGAGTAAATTTCTGATCAATGAATATTAAATACCATGCAATAATGCCAGAACTAATCCTTCAAGTGATGCTACTTAAAGCAACGATGAATTAGCAATTAAGTGAAGAATTAGCAGTTAAGATCACTGTAATTTATGTCCATTAACACATTGATTCTACGTGTCGTGAATTACACAATTAGCGCAATCGGTTCCCAATATTTCATGGACGTCATAGGTTTTACGAAGGGGTTCGGAAAATTCGGAACACCAGCTAATAAACGAGCAGCTTGTCCACTTCGCTCACCGTTAAAACCACTTGACAATCTCCTCTCACTCTGTCCATCACCAGTCGCCCTCTAAATCATGTTTCATTTGTGATAAAAAAATAGGTTGGGATTATATTCCCGAACGAACTTATCAATTTTTGTGTAAAATGCTCCGTAACTGTTCTTTTCTAAATTTTTTTTATAATTAAAGCAAGCGAAGATCATTATTAATCCCTTCGCTACATGTATAGTATCATAAATTACTTGCCCGATTCGTTTTATAGTTCACTAACCTGAAATTAGAATTTTTAAATGTTTGATTTATTTTTTCATTTATGCTAATAGAGAAACGAATCGTTACGCTTTGTATTAATATGTAATTAATGATAACATGAATAAAATATTATTGACAAAAAATTTTCTCAAGATATACACTCTAACTAATGAGATTCGTCAAATACTTTGTTATATCTGTTTAATCGATACACGATCGCAAACTATAAGTTACATTAATTAATAAAACAATTCGAAAGATGTGGATAAGAATTTAGTACAAAAACAAAAATGAAACAATAAGTTTAAAGTTGGATTTTTATTTATTTCACAAGTGTTAGGAGACACTATGTGTATAACTACCGTACAAATTCTATAAAGTCGTCCAAACAACTATTTCATTATCTAAAGGATAAAATTCCCTAGCTGCAAGTCGATCGAAGCATGATCAATTAATTTGCACTGGTACTGTACCATTAGCGAAGTACAAGTCGAGTTAGCTCGACGAAGATTGATTATCGATTTTCGATACACTTTTTCTCTTCATTCTTGACGTTCAGCCGAACCCCAGAGTTTTTCCTCTTCTCTGTAAACCGATACGATTTAACATCGTCAAGCGTTTGGTGGATTCGCATAGGTGTGCACATGTGTGCTGTGTTTCTTTGGTAACAAATCACTTCGTTGAAATGGGATGGACGAAAGGAGTATTGCAAGCGAAATGGAAATACATACTGACTAGCAGTAAGGTTTGAAATATAAATTGGTTCTAACATTTCTGAATCTTCGTTTTAGTTTTTAAATATTAATAATATTTGCAACTTCTACCGTAAGTAATCGATGAACTGCGGATTTTTATGCATTTATGAGAAATTGAAGTGTACAAAATGTGTCGAATATAATAAATATTTTAAGTGAAGTGTGTATCATGATATTTAGAGAGTGGAATAAATTTCTGTATTAAGCCCCGTTGATTTAGTTATATTTCCATAAATTTAAATTTGCATAAGAATCCACAGTCTAGCTAGTAATATATTTGTATATATTTCTATTAGATTTTTTAAAAGTTATGTATGCGGTCGAATTTAACAAATTAAATTATTTTGCCTTCGTCCTTGTTTGTATCGAATTATGGGTAATATTTTAAAATTTATGGAAAACCAAAAAATTTTATTATATAATAGTAGTTCTAAATAATAATATATGATTTGGGGTGATGTATTATATTTATTATTATTATTAATATTATATTTATATTTATTAATATTCTCGAAAGATATATAGGTAATATTAATTTAAATTTATGGATAGTATTATAATATCTTAATTAACAAATTTTAATAATGTTGGAGAAAAATTAAAATTTAATTATCAGGGTATCTTTTTCTTACCACTTAGGCACGTAATTCTTTGTTTATAAAAGTTCTATCTCCAATTCTAAACATTCTTTCTTCGTAGAATATAAATAAACAGAATTCGAATAATTTCAAAGTGCGATATAAATAAAGAGAATTTATTCTGTGCAGCTCAAGCACTGTTAAATGGGAATTGCATGAATAAAAAGTGGAAACCGAAGCTGATTTTATTACGAAAAGGAAGTGAAATTTTTATTTCCAGACCAAACAAATTCATGTTTTCTTTGAGGGACAGAACTAGATACTGAATAAAAAATTGCTTTACTGAAAAGGAAATACGGTTGGATGAATAATTATTCATATTTCGTAAAAGGGTTAAAGATGAAAGAAAGAGACCTATTATCTTTTGTATACCTCTCGAATGTGGGTACTAGACGGGCCCCGGACCTTTCGAAAGCCCTTGTTTATGACACGTGTTCGCCTATTGAGGAAACACTGACGAAAAGCGAAAGTTAAAGCTATTGTCCCTCGATGGTTGTTATGAAGGTAGAAAGAAAAGTTAAAATTGTTTAATCCTTAACACGTTGGTTACGAACCACCGGTGGTTCGCGCAGTCATTTATTTAATGCATTGAAAACATATATTTTATTACAAATACAATTCTATAAGCTATGTGTCTACTTAAAAAATGAAGCATTATACAAGATGCAGTACAAGAGCAAAACATAAATTTATTTAATTATTATATATACAATAATTAATAATTACATTTAATGGTGCATTTAGTCAAAATATCAGGTGGCCTAAACGACAAGTCAGGCAAAAATGGCTTGGCACGGAACGTGTTAAAAATAGCACTACCATCATGCTCCTATTATAAACGTGACTAGGAAAACTTTCCACTTTTATCTCGTGGACGGAACAATTGCCATCAGAATAAAATATGTAGTGTTATAATAATAATAATATTTATTTATTGTTGTGAAATATAATTAGAATACTATGTATAAATTTGACTCTTCACACGACTTTGCTACACGCTGCAACGTCTAGTTCAACTCTGTTCTTTTTGGCCAGAGAAAACTGTCGCTGGCCCTTGGCCTTTCTCCCACCACGTACCTCGGAAAAGTCCCTCGAATATGACCATGTTTGGGCATATTCCAAAAAAATAACCATATTTGGGCATTTTTCGAGGGCCTCACACGTAGCCATGGGTTTTCCCTAAGCAGACCTGAACTCTCGCTTTCCTCCCCTCACTTTCCCTTAAACTATAAAATTAACTATGATACTACAAATAATATATATATATATATATTTACAATTTCAGTATAACTTTATCAGAGAAATGTGTAAAGTAATTCTTGCAGCTGTAACAAATCGTATCTATGTTTCGGTTGAAGTTAGAGAAAAGTGAATAGTTTCAAAGAGGCTAGAAAATGGTGTGAAAAGGTACTTAAAAAAATGCCTTTATTGTAGGAAATGTTCAAACGCCTTTCTGTTACATCCTACACATTTCGTACAACATTTTTTAATCATTTTTACTATCAAGTTAAATTGCTGTTGGGTTATTGCTTTGCAGTTTATTTTGATTTACTGCTTTTATCGATTTAAAAGGGTGCAAGTATCTTTTATACTTGCTCTTTTGATACTTCTCGATACATGTATTGCTATATCCCCAACTATACGTTGTGTACACGAAATCTCTATAAAGGATACAGTTTAACACGTTCCCTTCCAAGCTGTTTTTTTACTAAATGCCACTTTGTTTGTTTGTGAGCTGAGAAATTCCTTTTTATGTTAGTAACTATCAAAGTAATACAAAATGTTGCAAACACCATTAAATGGTATTTAATAACAATACTAGCAACTATATTTATTTGTTTATTTCTGAATAACAAAAATTCATTTGACGTAGAAATGAGATTAAACGTGCATCAAAAGCAGTATATGCAGCAATAAGCATGTTAAGTTTCATTTTTTAATGAGTCGTACATCTATTGCTTTACGTATACCTATTCTTTGTATCTCCTGTTTTTTTTCTTACACTTTCATAAAAACTAAGTGAAAGTGTTTAATATATCCCTGCGATTTTGATATCCTTTTAATTTCATTCAATCCCGGTTCATCACACCCTATAAAAGGAATTTAGAGGGTGGGGTCACAATATCGGAGAACGTGTCCCAATGTACAAGAAATTGTGTGTAAGCTGGAAAATATGTTTAAATTACTGTTATATGTTGCAATTTTTTACATTAATTTCCAGAAATTTAAGTTATTTCATTCCCAATCTCCAAAAACATTTATCGAAGTTATGTGATGTAGCCGTAAAGGAAGAACAAGGATCGCTTTGTAAAAGAATAAGTACATTATAGTTACAATTTTTGCTTCTAATTACAATTAAATCATTACTATAAAAAAATAATACATTCAGTAGGAGATTTAATTATCTAAGGAACATTTTATTGACTTAAAGATCGCAGTGTGTTCGAAATTTTCGAACGACAGTGTACTTACATACTTACGTATGAATTGTTGTGACCTCCGAGTCGTTGAAATTCGTAACGATCCTCCTTCCTGCCTTCCCCTGCTCCCCCTGGTGCTCGTTTCCCATCTATTCCACTCTTTGCTCTCGAAAGTGTATTCCTATCACGAATGTGGAACGAAATAGAATTGCTGAAGCAACGATAAGACGAATGGAAGCGAAAAAGGGAATTGGAAACGGGAACGGGTATCTCTTATCGGTGAGAATTAACAGTTAACCGAATTAAATTAGCAGCAATTTAATTAAATTTCTGCGCACCTTCCTACAGAAGATCGAAGAGACATTTTTAGCGTGTAAGTAAGTCACGCTTTAAAATATTACATTAGCACACTATGGAAAATTGAGTACGCCCGAAGGATCACTAGGAAATGACTAAAATTTTTGGAAGACAAAGTTTAATTTGAATTTTTTGGCGGTAAAAATGTTATAATATTTACAATGTTTCGGTAGTTATAATTATTGTTTTGAAAAGCTTGGATATTTCGTAACAAATTAAAAATATAAAAAAGAAAATTGTATTGTTATTCTTTTAATGAGAGTTATATGGTCTCCATAGAGGGGACATTTTTGAGATCGACTTATTTCTGTAATAGAATCCAATACTTTTATATTAATCGTATGATACTAACAACTGAACATTATCTGTACTATCAATATTAGATTCTACTAAAGATACTTTATTAGATGTTCGGTAGGGTTAAGATCTAAAGATTGTGGTGGTACAATAGAACAGTAGAAGGACTGTCTACATTATGTTTCAAATTTAGAAGTGTAAAGAATACCGTGATAACTTCTGTTATCTGAAAACGCATGAACAAGTAAGTACTTACCTTAATTGAAACAAAACACTGTCATCAGAGCACATTAAAATTTTACTTTTATTTTACGTGATGTGATAGAGTAAGCTAAAAAGAAATATTTTAATTCGACAAGGAAACGTCTGTTAAAAAAATTACCAGCCAGGTATGTTTCTGTTCAATTTCGCTTGGTTCTCCTCAATACGGTCCATTTACCGTTTTCATTTCTATCGAGTAAAAACCAAACAAGCCGCTTGGTTCAACAGAAAGACAGCTGCGTAAGAAAATGGATATAAGCACGAATTGAATAACTGGGAAACATAAAATGTGAAAGAGCCGTAACCTTCTTGCCTGTGTAGCCTGTTTCTGAATAAGAAAGTTATTTCCTATCGGAAGATGAACATTTTGAAGCATAAAACGTAATCGATAATAAAAACAGCTGCTGCTTTCCTTTGAACATTTATTCGCGAACAAATTGACGCAACATAGGCTAATCGTTAGCGTTTTGCATAGATATTATATCATGGGTAAGTAACACAATTCTAGTAAAAGTTTCAGAATATTTGTTTAGAATAACGGACAATATCGAAGTTTATAATACGGATGAAACGTTTGTTTTTAAAAATTTCAATTTTCCTTGGTATTTTATTGGTTATGAACGAGTTGAAGCGTTAGCATGTGGTTAGCACTAGATTTACGGACATTTTTTGTACACCTATTTCTAATATTCATATATTAAGGAATAGGTAAACATCAAAAAGAATTTGAAATTGCAAAACTGAGAAGGAAATAGATTTGAGTATATTTGTTACTTCTAATATAAAAACTAATATAAAATTCAGCAAAAATTGCTAGGAATAATAGTAATTATTTTTGCAAATTTTATTTGTAAAGTCCAAAACCCGTCAAATTGACGGATCCTGTAAACCTAGTGTTAAGCAGATGGCCACCCCACTTAATAGCAGTTAACGTATCATAAATTTATTCCTCGTAGCGCAGCTTATAAAAGGGACAGGTGGAACGACAGAAACTCGGTGACGTATACTACTAACTAAAATTAACGTAAAAGTAAAGAGTTTTCTTCTCGCACGGCTTCTAGTTCTCAATATACTGGGATGGCCCTTTAAATCTTTAAAATTAGACAAAACAGACTTGCAGATATTACCTTTATAGTGTGTTGCAGTAGCGTATACATGTAAGTCTAAGATGGAAAAACGATATAAAACGTAATCCCATGGTTCGCAAATATTGTCTAATACATTCATCTTTATGGTTACTAGAGTAGAATAGTGTTTACTGATTAACACATAATATGAATTTCATTTATCGTAATACTTCTTATAAATTAATTTTTTGACTGCGGCGCGATATTCGCTTGCCGGTCGCTGCGACTGACTGTGACACATCGTTATGCTCATTGAGCAAAATGTGCATTTTGCTATTTGCAGTTGCTACGTTACATGAATCAAAAAATTCTGTGTTAGATCAGTTTAGTAAAGTTGTATGAAAAATTGAGAGAGCATATATATGCCTTTCGTATATATCGATAGACATGAGAAACTGTATACGTGTATATGCATCTTTAGCACTCGAGGGGTTAATTAATTTCTTTTTGTTAACTGTTTACTATTTAGTATTTACTTTGGTTTCAAAGTGGTTTGTCTGTTACTGTATATTTACAAATATCATCTTATGTAAACGAATTTTCAAATATTTGTTTTCGCTTCCTGAATTCCACAATTCTTTATCTAAACCGATTAAGAATCGGTTTCGTAGTTTCACATAATTGCTGGAAGCTTGAAAAACCGCTCCAATGTATGACCACTGTACAAATAACACACTGTTTTTAAATTTCGTCATTGTCAAACCAATATCTGCACTTTTCGAAGATTTCGACATTTTGACTATTATGACTAGTTTACTAACCAAATTTTCATATAAAAAGACTGCTATGTGACTCTAAGCATTTAAACGGTGAACTGTAGTCGCTAAAAAGAAATATGCTATGTGCATCAGCCAGAATATTGTCAAATACAAACTGTTATGACAAACGTGCACATAGCAGATATTGGTTTGAAAACAATGATATATTAAGTTAAATTACTCTTATAAAAACTTTATTTACATGATTGTTACACAGACACGTTGGCTCGTCTTTTCTTTTACTCCTTGACTGGCCTTGCCGGCCGACTTCGAAACACTTCGCTACCATTCGTGTTATCCTATCTTAAGCCTAATTCACATAGGTATATCTTAGGCCTAATGTTCAACTATCACAACACATACGATCATCTTAATCTGCGCAATATTCGTGCCATTATGGAGGTAATGAGGAATGTCGTTGCTGTTTCAGTTAAGTGAACGCACTTCCATTAACATACAAGCAATGCGATGCCGATTTGATATCGATCGGTTCTGTTGCTTCGGTGAATCGCGACTTTACATGGCAAACTATATCTTTGTACGAATATCTATGTAAATGAAGAAAATGTACTATGAATCTGCGAGAAGTGGGATGTGCGGGTACTCGAAATTCTGGATTCGAATTGGGCTTGTGAAAAATCGGGCGGACTCAGGTAGGTAACATAAAAATATAAAATACTTAATCTAAAAATATTCGGGTAACTTGAATATTTCGAGTAGCTCTATATGATTTCGGATAATCCGACAATTTCTGGTAATTTGACGATTTCGATCCAAGTTGGCAAGAATTGGTTCAAATCTCTCCCAGTAAAATTAAGTATCTTATTTAATATAATTTCTTTCGTTTTCTTCGTCATCGAGATCGTTGTTGCTCATGTCTCTAATCAATGTAATTCTTTTAGATATGTATTACATATGTATTTTGTGAAGAGTTTTCTGGATTTGTTAAGTACTGTTGTGAATATGTACGTGTACAATGAGCAATTATATTTCTTAGATCATCATTTACAGAAAATATTATCATACTTGAAGAAAAAAATACATACTTATAAGAAGACAGAGAGAGAGTTGTATGAATAATTGACTCTGATAACGCAATATAATTTTGAACCCTATCAAAGTCGACCTTTTTGCAACTCTGAACCGAAATCATCGAGCTACCCAACATGACATTGGACTATCTGAAATGATAGAATTACCCGAATATTTTTATATTGCGGATAGCCATCCGAGTCCGCCCAGAATTTTGCTAACTGGACCCGAATAACCGGGAATTCGCACACCTCTGGCGAGAAGTCGGCCGGTGGGATGGTAGGTACAGGGGCAAATGGGTTACTTCACTCGTTGCGCTTAATTCTTTTCATCACGCGTTGACATCCGATTCGATTCGTCGATATCATCTTTTTGGCCAATACTGAAAATACGTGTGCTCTATTAATATAATAGTCTTAACACTTTGCCGGCCGCTGTCACTACGCGCGACTTTTCTTTGGCAACCGTTATCGGCCGCTGTCACGTATCCGTAACTTCTTTTCGCCAACGGTGATGCTGCATTTCGATGTTTGTATAGGTAGATACATTGTTGCAGAGTAATATTTGACGAATAGGGAACAGTGGTTTCAACTGTTTTCTCTTCCCAGTTTACCAGATTGTAACTACTTATGTCACGAACAATTGCGTAAATATCACATTTTGTGAGCAGTAGAACCTGCGTGAATCTTGCCGGCGGTAGCGTAACGGCGATTCGATAAATGTGCCCATAATTATGAAAGTGGTCTAAGTCAGATATTTCTTGTTTCGAGATATTCAATGAATTGCATTTGCATAAATTAAAAAATATTTTTACATTATGCGACCTTTTTGTTTAGAATTTTACTAGTCTTGATTAATGGAAATTTATTATGAATATGAAATTTTGTATGAATTTTATACGAAAATGTTGTTTTTAAAGTTTGAATTGACTTAGACCATTTTCAAAATTAACTGAATGTCCTATAAATGACTTAAAGCAATAAAGAACTATGAGTTTTATTTGAAACAATGAACTTAATGAAATAATTCATGAACATTTATCAATGGTTCTAAAAAGGTGATGTATTTTTATCATTTCGAGTTTTAAAGATTCTTAAAATGTTCCTGAAAAACTGGAGGAACGTATGGTAGTAAACACATAATATCTTTAAGTTTTTCTTCCGATACTGGTCTAGTGGTGGTGTATAAAGGAAGCAGTTTAATATTTCCGTATATTTTGGGTCTTCCTCTTTTAGGGGAAAGATCCAAAACGTGGAATTCAGGAGCGTCTAAAGTAGTTTTATATAACATTTTATATGCTTCATTTTTCTCATCCATTGTATTTGCAGCCAAGAGACAGATTCGCCCGCGGTATTTTTTCCTCTTCTTGTTATAGACTCTTCTACTGATTTCATTGAAATAAAATCCGTCTGTGACATTCGTTTTATGGAAAATGTATTTCTTCTTCTACACTTTTCTATCAGTTCATAATAATGCTCAGGGTTGTACAAGTAATTTGCTTTTTTTATTTTCATTTCTATCAACCCAAAATCACGGTCATTTGGTAGAAAGGAATGACCTGATACCAAAAATTTGTGGTCTATTGTTTCAATATTATTATTTGATGACTGAGCAAGTTTCATCCATGTCAATGCTACTTTAATGTTTATATATAAACAATTATATTATTATATAATTTCTTTAAATTTTTGACTTAGACCACTTTCATAATTAACACTGAATGAATTCCATATAATGTACAACCACCATATAATGGTTCATTTTTGACGATATCGTAAAAATTACATTGAATAAATTTAGTTTAAAATAATGTGGTGTAAAATAACTGATAAACTCATTTTTTGAAAATTTTGACTTAGACCACTTTCATAATTATGGGCAC